>CM020502.1:25003943-25296443 GCA_009823395.1 Thamnaconus septentrionalis | reverse complement strand
ACGGGGGACACTCTCACTGACGGCGTCATCCACAGTGTTGATTGCGACGGGACAAACGTTTGTACCATCAACACCTGTGAGTAACAGAAGGACATTGAACTTATTAAAGTTGAAGTTCTAATTCTGCTTAGAAAGGTTCATTTCCAGATAAGGCAAATGTGAAAAACACAAAATATACAACATACATTGGGTACTTTTGCTAAAAATACTTACTTTTGATATTGTTGTGGTCAAGGTGAAGGTGTTCCAGACCTGAGGGAATGACTGGGACCTCAGTCAGCTGGTTATGTGAGAGCTGTAGGTCCAAAATGCTGGATACATTGAAGACATTTTTTGGAACGCCGCCGCTGCCCAGCTTGTTGTGGTTAAGCCTCAGAAATGCCACTTTGGGCAAGTCTTTAAAATATCCAGCCGGAATCTTCTCAATGTTGTTGCCATCCAGGAAAAGCTGGGTGGTAGTTGGTGGTAAACCGAGGGGCATTGTAGTTAGCTGGTTTTTGGCCAGATTGATTTGCACCAGATTGTTCAGACCCTTTAGGCTTACTTCAGTTACCGCATCATCCATCAGTTTGTTCCCCTGGAGGTCCAAGAGGTTAAGCTTGTTCAGCCCATTAAAGACACCTGAAGGGATCTTGGAAATACGATTGCGAGAGAGACGTAGGTGCTCGAGACTTGCCGGCAGATTCGTTGGCACAGAAGACAGGAGGTTGTCGTCCATATAGAGGTGCGCCAGGTGAGACATAGAGCTGAGGACGCCGTCTTCCACTCCCTCATTTGTGATTTTGTTCCGGTTCAGGTTCAACCAACGCAGTGATGTAGCGTTTCGCAAGGAATCAGCTGTAATCCCTTCAATCAGATTGTTTTGCAGGTAGAGATACCAGGTGTGTGGAGGAATGTTGGGGATACTTTTCAGGCCTTTACTGTCACAGTAGACGGCACGAGGGAAGTTGGGTGGGCAGCGACACTCCTTTGGGCAACCTTGGAGCTGGGCCATATATTCTTCATAAGGCATGTCCTGGCCAATAGCTGAACCAACCAGGAGCAAGGTGCAGAGTAGACTCAGGAGATGGGCCATTTCACCACACAAGGCTATAATAAGACAAGAGACAAAACAGTAAAAATGGTCAGCTGTGTAATGTACTGTAAAGCACTATATAAACTTCAGGAAAATGATCACAAGTTTAAAATCAAACATTTGTAGTTGAAACACACAATGAAATATAGTAAAAAATTAATGTAAAAAAATACTGTTATGAAAATGTATCTCAATTTACCACCTGTCTTCCTGTTTGTCCTGCTCACTAATGTGATTATTGTTAAATTCTACCACCAGCTGTCAACAGAGTAAGCTATTCCACAGAGGTCACTTTCAGTGACTTCCGTGACATCGACAGGATGCAGAGTCAGGTCAACTCAAATTGCATTAAGACAAACCTAAAGCTAAGTTTGGAGGATTTTGCGTGTTGCTGTTAAGATGAAGAAGAAGCTTCTGATGATGTTTAGACTTGTTAGGTCTTGATTTGATTGATTTGAGATGCAGCTCAATATGAAGAATATTGTGTGAAAAAGGAGTGATGCCATGGATCTAACCACTCAGAGGAGTAAAGGAAGAAAAGACAGCGGAGGTGATGATTGCAATACACTCACTGGTGAACACAAATCCTAGCAAAAGTTGTTGCTGCAAAGCATGTTCCATTCCATTCCATAAATCTTGCTCTTAAGTTTTGTACTGTGGTCCTATTTCAGGGTATGTGGCTACCAATTTGGTAAATTGGTACTGATGAGAGGACCACATTTCCCACAAATCCTCATTTTTCACACCTCTAGCACGGCAGCAAACCAGTCATGCAAAACGATGTCACTTAATTTTGCCAATTATGGAAAATTACTTTCTAATTATTACATTGCAAATAATGACAAAACTGATTTTTCAATGACAAAATAAGCCTTTGAAATATGTGCCCATGTGTCCAAAAATTAAAAATATTAGAGCCGAAAGAATTCAACAAGATTTCCAGTCTGCTTGACCCTCTATCCACCCAAGGCGCAACTGGATCCCTATAAGCTGCCATCTGGTGCTTGTCTAAACTCCTGATGCTCTCCACATTGAGCTGGAACGTATTTCAGCAAAGGCTATGCTTTTCCATGAAGTGGTTGCAGTTCAAAGACGGAGACGGCACACCTGTTTTAAAAGACGTACGCCAGCTCTACTGTGCAGAGAAAAAAGAAAATGCTCCAAGCTTTCTTCTTCTTGACCCAGCTTAGCATACTACTGACATGAAGGGGAAACCCAAGTGGCAACACAAACATCAAACAAACTACCAACACTGTCTTGAATCATGGCTCTAAAACCCAAGCTTACCTTGAACTTTTCGGTGTCAGCAAAGAACGTTATCCGCTCCAGTTCCAAATGACAATGTCACACCTCTCACTACCTCGTATTTGTACCATGAGCTCTTCATTCACCGTGTGCCAGCTTGTGCCTTGTGATGACACCAAAGCCCCTCCCGGCCAATGAGATTCCTCTGAGATCAAAGGTCAGAGGTGGTTTATGGTGCGCTAAGCCTTTCCAATACTTGAGACGTGGCCCAGTTAGGAGAGGGCTAATGCGAGCCCATACCTGTTTTTTGTTTGCCAATGTCCACATGATGTGCAAACCCTTTCATCCCTCAGCATGGCACAGCTGATCTGTACGCACAAATCCCTCAAAGTCCCTTGATGACCCTAGTGCTAATTTTGTGCCGCGATCAGGATTAATTAATCTCTTTATGCGATTAATAAAGTCTTACAATGCCTAGTGTCAACATCGACAGAATAGAAAACATAATGTGCACAAACACAGCTGAGTCTAGTTGCATTTGACAACTCACTGAAGCTGTAAGAGGTCATCTGGTGAAATGTTAGATTTTCACCTGCATTATTAGGAAGGCATTCACTCTGTTCAGATTCCACTACAGTGCGTTCTGATGCAAAATGACCAAGTACAAGACACCATCACATCTCAGTTTGCCAGACATAGTGTTTATGTACCAGCTAGCTACCATCAGGCGACCTTTTGAAATGCCCACATGAGATTGCTCTAATTTGCAGCAATGACGGAAGAGACTCCAATGCAGTGGGATAATCTCAGCGGCGGCGTGTGAGGATAGTGGCAACATGGATCCCAGATCAGCCGCCTAATCCCATTAGAGCTCCTCTCATGTGTGTGAAACTGCTGTGGTCAACAGTGATCTTTCCCCTCTTCGCGAACAGCAAATCCCCTGCAATCAATTATATGTCCACACACTGTTCAAAGCACATTTATAGAGTTGCATGTCTAACACGAGGTTGCTTAGTTGCTGAATGGACACATTTGCTGTGAAGACTCTGTGTTCCAACAAACTTGACTTGTCAGGTGATTTCTCCTGACGTCGACTTGCACCATTCGTATACCTTCTTTTATGCCTTCTGTCTACATAAAACCAATTATCGTCTATGAATACTATGTCTGGTCTTCAAAAGTAAAGTAACATTTAGTCCTGTAATATTCTTTCACTCTGTCTTTCTGTCTCATTTGCCAAAAAACCCAGAATCTTTCAAGTATAGAATCAAGCAGAAACCATCTGAAACTGATTCTGTTTGGTAGCACATGAAAACTTTCATTCAGATCTGTTTTCAGTGGTGTGTTTCATCAACTCTGCATGCCAGTGAGAGATTTAAAGAAGACTTGGATCATGAAGGACTTAGAAACTTGGGGGCAAATTGATTAACTGGTGACAAGTAATATTTAAACAATCGTATAGGAAACAGACAGAAGGATCCAGAAGGATTGTACGTTTCAGCTGCAAACAACGGTCCTCAGGGTTGCAGGATAAAAATGTGCTGTATACTGTGAAAACTAAATTAACTAAATTTTTCATTAGGAAATGTTATTGGGTGTATCATTTATGCAGCATTGGTGAGACAGAACACTGCATACCTCAGCAAAACAGAAGACAGACAAAAAGTGAAAACTATTTTCTAGAATCTGGTTTGAAGGTTTTCAAAAGGAATAAGGAGAAACATATGGAGGGAACCGTGACAATGCTCATTTCCTGCCAGGGTGTTTGTGTCTCAGCCAGTTATGATAATTGCACAACTGAGTGCATATTTATGTACATTTCACGAGCATCGCACCAGCTTTAAAAGAATTTGCTTTTTTAATTTTTTTTACGAACTTGCAAAGTAATTATTATGTGGTCAAACTAAATGTGGCTTTCCAGCAAAAAAAGCGCAATTCCCAAAACAAGGCAGCTGTTGTTTTCTGTTGCTCAGATATTTTCAGGTTTAAGTCATGTTGGAGCGTAAGAGTAAACAAACTGATGAGAACAGAGCCCAGCTATCAGTCTCTGAACTTTGATTGCCGGAAAAAAAAACGGCACGTAATCACTGAGATTTATGTCAAACACAGGGAGATTTTTGTCTGGTTGCCAGACATTCTATCTAAACATTCTGAGTCAGAGGCTGACCAGTTGCATCACATTAAATGTAAAGATAAGGTCAGTAAGTCATACACAGTCTAAAGGGCACTGCACAATTTACTGCCAATGCCCTAATCAATCATCCTCCCTTCAATGTTCATATTTCATAAATCGTAGCATCTTTACCTGCTTGTCCACCTGATGAAGCAACGCCTTGTTCCTCTTTATCTGCAGCGACCAGCTGATCCACAGTACCAGGGGCTTGGATGTGGTCTCAGCCCAGCCAGCCTCCTCTAGTAGTGGGGTTGATTTCCCCTTTGGGCTGCACCTTGGACCTTCACTGGGTAAGCTGGGGAACCGGGAGGAATGAGCATGTGTGTTGTTGTTGGTGGGAGGACGTTGCAGTGTGACTTGGGGATGTCCTTTCTTTTTTTCTTTTAATTCTTTTTTATTTTTGCCAGCCCAGCCCACCCCCCTCATCCCCCTGCATGCCTATTTGGTTTTTGTAGGCATTGAGGTCATCAGTGTTGAGTTTTTAGGTGTTTTTAAGTGCTGTCACTCCACCCACATGACCCATTTGTTCCACAATGGAGGATGTACTCTTCACCCATTACTCTGGGGGTTGGGTGCGTGACTGGTTTATAGCCTATTTCAAGTCAAAAGGCTTTGAGGCATGTTTATTAGGTTGTCAGGTGATTTTAGAAAGAAGGTTAAAGGGGTCTGCAGTTGGCCATTCACACCCGAAGATTTACAGAAAATTTACATGGGAATTTCAAGAGGCACACTGTTGTGGTAGCACTTGAGCTCCTGACCACAATTGTCAACAAAAGTCAACCACATATTTGGGAGTTAAACAATGTTAGGAAAAGGAAAATTTTGGTTCCAGTAAAGTTGGCAGGGTGGACTAACAGTTATTGGCCTAGTTTGTTGGGATTAGTGCTTGGTGAGATTTAGTTGAATACCTTTTGTTTGAGTGCAAACAGAAAATTAAATTTGCAACATGCATGCAAAATAAAATTATGATTTAAGCCAATTCCCTGTTTGTAATGGTTATCTGTATTGTTTTGTTGCACTGGTAGGATGTCGCTTAATGTTGCATGTCACCATGTCTTAGAGCACGGGTAGGCAAACTTTTTCACTGGTGGGCCACAATGGGTTCTAAAATTTGACCGAGCAGCCAGAACAGGAGCAGATGGTTTGGTGACGCACCTCATAAGAGGAAAAAATATATCATGGGATATGTAGAAAATGGGCTTTAATGTCAATTGAAAATGAACAAAAGCAGTTGCAACAAAATATCTGTATTTGAAACCCCTCAAACTTACTATTAATATAAGTTCTTCAATTTAGGCTGACGGGATTAAAACTTAACTGGCCGTATATGGCCCCCGGGCTGAAGTTTGCCCATGTCTGCCTTAGAGTCTCTAAATGCACAATTGCAATCTGTAAATCATTCTTTGACTTGGAACTTACACTCATCCACAGGTCCTCGCCCTACCTCTCATCTCTAGCTCTGCGTGTCAGGCCACAGATGGCACATATGGAGACCATGGGTCAGACTTTATGAGACAAGGGTGAGGAAAGAAGAAATATACAAGAGCTCAAGACAAAAGAACTAGGGCACTATCTCACAAACAGCTAGAAAAGAACCAAATGGTTTAAATTGAGGAGAAAAAATGTAAGTTGGAAGATGAAAGTGAGAAGACCAGTCAAAAATAATGAAATGAGAAGATGAAGAGAACAGCTGTAGATGGTCAGGACTAATGGAGGATAGTCGGAGCTTGGCAGCGAGCCTGCAACAGCTGATTATACTTTCACTTATCAAGGCATGCAGGAGGATGTGTGGCTAAAGTTTGTATAAAGGGCTTATTGTCTAGACAGGCAGCAGGAGCTCTGGTCAGGATTTAAGGAGGGAGGACGGGGAGGAAATTGGCTTACATGTAAATCGGTAAGAATTACCATATAGAAGTAAACAAGATGTGAAAAAAAGCTGTCAAAGCACATATAGTCCCAATGGGGTGCTGTGGACATTTACATTACCTGCCATGGACCCCCGACTAACTGACTGTCATTTAAATAAGTTCCTCAAGCTCAGGGGTGTTCCCAAGATTTGCAGCTGGCATTTATTACAAGCACCAGCATGAATCAAGTCGGACATGTGGGAACAATTCACATAATAGCTATAAATGCCACGTATCTAATAAACCAACCTACTGTCTACGCACTGTGTCTGCCCCAGTCTGAGACTCCTGACTGATCGCCATACAGGAAACCAGTGCTTCCAGCCCATGTTGTGGAGCAGACAAGATTAGTGGTTTTGCTGCAGTTGGTGTGAAACTCTTCCAGCTATGGATACAGGCAAAAAAAGTCTATCCGTATTTCAAGTTAGAAAGACTTTCTTTTTTGACTTTATGGACATGCATTAATGTAGACAATATAATTATAGACTTGTAATGCTTTTTTCCTGATGGCTCATGCACAATTTGGTCACAGATTTTCGTGACTGTTAAACAAAAATGATTAAATGACTCAGATCTACTCTGGGACATAGAAACAGTGTCTCATTAACATCTAAATTAGGAAAGAGAACTCATGTCAATAAAGTTGCTAACTTTATGAAAGACCGAGGAACTGAAAGGAATGTGCAGATTCTGTTGGTCTATTCCACTCTCGTACATTTTAAAAGATTCACTCCTCAGACTCCTCACCAACTGGCCAAAATGCTGACCACAAATCACAACAATGCTTTTGCTTCGCTGTGTGTTTTTGCAGAGCAGCAGCCGGTTTTGGGCTTTTTTTTATTTTTATTTATTTATTTATTTATTTATTTTATTTTGAGGTAAACCAGTCTAATACTGATGAAAAAAACCTTAAAAGTAAAAAAAAAAAAATCCTTAGAAATTCTTTGGCAGTGGTTTCAAGACAGAATTGTTTTATCACTTGACCACAATCTTAGCTTTGGGAACATGAAGTATCCGATGACTGGCCAAGTATGCAGACAAAAGAGAGGACACAGCCATTTTACCAAACTTTAACTGCTTGTCTTGGAGTAGAGGAGTGAGATTCTGGACTACAAAAATATAAAGTTCTTGGGATTATCATGGGATGTGTAGGTTTTGTCAGGGGGTAGGCCTAAAGTGTTTGTATCTTAAGCTAATATCTTGAAGCTGTAGTATTGAGTGAAAACCCTGCAACCCCTGCATCCCTCCAGGACCAGCAGATTGTTTCCGTTAACTACACTCTGCAGCTGCATTGAAATGTTGCACAGAGCAAAGATGACAGGATGTTCCTCCTGCATATTCATGATTTGAGAGCCACGGTGAAATCTGGCATAGCTACGATGAGCAGTTCACGACTTTGATATGTAGATACATAGAGTGGAATACTCTGAGAGAGCATAAATCTTCCATCCACATAAAAATATTCTTCCATTTTAGAAAAAAATAAAAATATTAATAACTTTTTGACTCCACCTTCACCCAAAGATTTAGAGGATGGACAAAAGCATCACAATCTTGATTGCTTCTGGACATGAACAACATTTTAAGAAGAAGTTAAACAGATGCACACATATGTTTCAAAGACCATTTCTGGTCTAATAGACAAATGATTTAGTCTGTTATTCAATATTTGCTCATATTTTTCTTATATCATTTTGCTCATACAAATTAATCAGTTTCATACAGCTGTGTTGGGAATAGAGTTTATTCAACTGTTTGCTTTCCTCACAGTAAATCTAAGGCAATTCCAATTACTGAGTTAAGGGCCACAATGAAGAAAAAGAAAAGAAAAATCTTGTATCTATTATCTTGTAAAAATTATCTAACACGTGACAACGTAACAACAAAAAGCACCTTAACTGCAAAAAGCTGTAGTTTATTATTAAAGAATGGTACCATTGGTTGCATGCAAGTAATGTGAAAGTTGAATACAAGTCAGCAATGCACATCAGAGACAGCAAAGGAATCAGATAAAGGAAGGAAAGAAGTCGACTAAATAACACCAATATTCTCATTGACTTAACTTGTTAACCGACTTTGAGTCAACCAAGATGTTTAAGATGTGACTGGTATGTAATGTCTATTTTACAGCTGTTTGTATCTTTTAATAAGCCCCACACACTTACCCAATATGCAGTCCCTTTGTGCTGATCCTTTGCACAGCAATGGCTTTTTTCCCTCCCAAAAAAATTATAATTGTACATACAGTATATTATACATGCTAAACTGTGGAACATATGAGACAGATGACAAAGTTGACAGTCAGGCAGAACTTAGAGGTGTCATCTTTTTCTCGGTGTATCCAAGTTCAGAATCCTCACATATATATAGTTGGAATGTTTGAAGTGTGCGTTTTACTATGAACTATTCATTCATGGAACTCTTCTACACTTTCAACGCTAATGTTGAGCTTTTATTTTGCCACTATATTTATGTCAATGTCTAAAAAAAAATCATATCCTTAATATTGCCAAATGTTTAAAAGACTTGTTCAATTTATGCAACATATACACGTAATTAATAAAAAAAAAACCACCCATTTCAACCCATTGTAGTACTCTAGATTTGAATTTTACTGCTGTCCAAACACTAAGTAAGTACTATTTGAAAGGAGTACTGCAGCAATATTTAGATTCAGGAAGGTGGGCGGTGCCGCGTTAGCTCTAAAAGTGGGATCTGGACAGCTCATTTTTGTTAGAGGGGGTTCCTCACTCAAACATAATGTCTGTAGCTTGGCGGAGGCAGGTGGGGTATTCAACGGGCATGCTACTGTGTGTGATGTTGTTGGCGTCCAAGCGCAGATGCTTCAGGTGGGAGAAGTTGGAAGGCGTGATGTACTTGCAGAAACTGGATAGGTCAAACCCTGCAGAGGATAAAAAAAAATGGATTGGAATTAAAACCTAAACCTTATGATCTGTTCCAGAGCAGAACCATGAAGGGCTACAGAGTATTACCTTCAATGGGTCTGTGCAACAGGACATGAAGAAAAAAATGACTGAAAACTAGTAGATATTGATGGAAAATTTAATTTTTTTCCAAAACCCAGCAATTATGTTAAGTACAAACATTCAGAACTGAACATTTATTAAATACTAGCAAGTAGAGATTGCGATTTGCCACTCACTGTTAATCTCGTTGGCCTGGAGGTAAAGCTGCTCCAGAATCTCATTGATCTCGGGGATGGTCTGCAGCTTATTGAAGGACAGGTCCAGCTCCACCAGTGACGACACATTGAACACACCAGCAGGAAGTCCTGAGTCCACCAGCTTGTTGTGCGAGAGCCTCAGGTACTGCAGTGCTGGCAACCTGCCCAGGTATCCAGCTCCCACACCGTCGATGTCATTGTAGTCGGCGTAAAGGATTTCCAGTGAGCCGGGAACTCCAGCCGGCAGCTTCTTTAGCTTGTTGTGGCTCACGTCCAGGGACAGCAGCTTTTTGGGTCCCTTGAATGCGCCAGCGATAGCATCGGAGGTCAGTTGATTGTGCTGAAGGTTGATGGAGGTAACATTCTCCTTGTCAGACAAAAGTCCACTGGGGAACTTGTTGAGAGCGTTGTGCATGAATTTCAGCTCGTCGAGCGACTTTGATGGAGGGACGACTGGCTCCGTCAGGTTGTTGTGGCTGAAAAAGAGCTTCTCCAGGGCTGTGAGCTTGTTAATGGTGCCTGATGCTATCTTACCATTGGTGATCTGGTTATGGTCAAGAACCAGCCAGCGAAGGGTGTCAGTGACATTGTCAAACACGCCTGCTTTGATCTCCTCAATCTGGTTGTTCTGGAGGTAGAGGTACTTGATTCCAGTTGGCACCATGGGAACGTAGTTGAGCTTGCGACTGTCACAGTACATGGCAGTGGGGAAGTGGAGTGGACAGTCGCACTCTTGATGGCAATTGGGCCCTGAAGGTCCTAGCATAGAGGCTGGCTGGTAGTCGTAGTCATAATATTGACACAGGGCCACGCTGGCTAACATGGCCAACAGGGGCACACGGAATGGAAACATTGTTCCTGGGGATGCAACAGAAGACAAGATAAGCACAAGGAGAAAATAAGCACTTTAAAGTAAAGAATGGGAACCAATCAAGAACTATTCACAATCGAAAAACTTAATGTTTGGATTATTTTCTCAAAATAATATTTTAAAAGATCCACATTTGCAATGTCACCACACCCATTCCCACTCAGCATGTTATATAATCGGTCAGGAGTTCATGTAAACCAGTTGGACACTAGTGAGTCCCACATTCCTTGACTCAATTATCTGCACTGAGCCACATCATTGCCATTGAAGCTTGAGCCATATTCACTCCCACATCGTCCATGAAGTACGAGCAGAGATATTTCTTCAAAGCGCAGCTATCAGGGAGTATCAGAGACACGATTACATGATATGTAAAAATCTATCTATCTATCTATCTATCGATCTATCTATCTATCTATATATGTATTCTTTACAACACATAACTGGTGCCAAAAGACACTTCATGAAACATAGTCACATGCAAAAGACATAAGAAAAGGAACAAAAGTGCACAGGTTTAGGGTTAAAGAAACATAAGTCTTCAGTCAATGCAAAGCTGCAGTGATTCATTCCAGATTTCAAAAAAATGCAGAGAGGAGTTCAAGCCAAGCGAAGCAGACCACTTTCCACATCTTTAACGTTACTCATAACTTTGAAATGATCCATAAACAGCAACATTTACAATAAAATAACTGCTAACATTGCATGCACTTCTTTGTTGAGGTTCCCATTATCCAAATTGAACTACATATTTTTTGTTTCACATATTGCTATTCTTTTGTCCTTTGTTGCAGCAATAGCCACTGCTTGGAAGCCTTCAGTGATAGCTGAAAATCCCATTCAGAAATAAAACAAGGGAATGAAGAGGAAAGATCAAACAGAAAATCATAAATCCGTGCGTTCACACTCAGGCTTACCTGTTGTTCGCTCTCTTCGTGTGCTTGGGGTGGAGGGCCAGTAGGCAGGAATGGAGTATGGTGTTTAAAAGCTGGAAGTCTCTGGAGAAAAACACTGAGGGAAAGAAGGAGAGAAGGGGAGGAGAAAGAGAGAAGTAGATGGAAGAAACAAAGAGGGAAAAAGGATTGGGGGGAGTAGAGGGAGGCGTCTTCAGCTTCTTCATCAGCACAGCAATGGTGTCGGGTCATTGTACATACTTTCTTTATGAATGTTTTGAGGAGCATCAACTACAAACCACTGTGAACTAACCATAGCAGGTGTAGCAAAGACAAGTAAACTACTCTAACAAAAAGGATTCAGTCAGTATTACCTTTACTCTCTTCTTCCTTTTTTATTTCAAAGCATCTACCTCTGGTGCATTCTGCCTTTATACAACCACCTCAAAACTGTGTTCAAGCGGGGAACTCTTGAGATGAAATGGGTTTGGCTGTTTGTGGAAAATCCAAAAGAGTAGGAGTCATTGTGTGTGGAAAAATGTAGAAAATGATTTCTGGCAGCCGGTTGACCCAGACGGGAGTTACGAAGAATAAATTCTGCCGTACCTCTTTGGTCTGCAAAAAAAGGTAGTTTGGAAAATCTTGCAAAAAGGTTATGGCTAAGTCAGAGAGGGGAATTGCATAACGCTGCTGCATTTTATTCACTGTAGGTGAAAGCATGTCCAATTGATACCATATGCCTTGCTGTGATTTATTTTACTTACTGTTTTTGCAAGCCTTACATTCTTCTTTCCAACTGAGCCCTGTTATAAAACTCTCAATGCAAATAAAGAGAATGTGGGACAACAAGAACCACTTCGGAAAGGGTGGGTTTTGCCAGGCAAATGGCCAAAATGTGCCCCCCATTTGTTGGAGGTGGGTAGCACCACTGCATGCTGGGAAATGACAGCTGGATTTAACTGGCCCCCCTGTGGTCTGTTACTCAATTTAGCATCCAGGATCATATATAATTACTGTGTTTGCAAAAGTTTGATATGTTACATGAGTACAATAGATTGAATTTGTAAAATATGCAACCTAATGAATTTAGAATTTTTAACGTGGATGGTCTGAGGTGTGTTAACCCTTTTAACAAAGGTGGGGCAGTGGGTTAAACACAAGAAGCAACTTGGCCACAATAAGAAAAGCGCGTAATTATAAAGTTGTGATTATGATTATTATTTTAATGGCAATATTAAACTTCTATACTTCTTCGCATAATATTTCATTGGTGAAACTACTGAAATTCAGCAAAGAATTACTTCAAATGTCAAAGTTGAGTCTTTGGCGTGCATATTGATAAGTCATTAGTGTAGCTCAGTCGATCATCAAGTATCCCTATAAAACGTTTGTCTTAAACTCAAAAATCACTTCAGGGATTCAAAGATCTTTATTGTAATTTCGACTGTGGGTTACAGAAAGGGAGTGAAATGTTGTACTCAGGCGCCAGTTCAAAATACAAATATTATTGCGAATTTTCAAAAATGACATAGGCGCATGTATAAATCCATGATTCTTAAAAGTTACTATCCTTTCAACATAAACCAGACTAGTTTTTGAACTTTTGGTGAGTGTAACAGCAACCCCAAACAAGCCATTTTGGAACAAAAGGTCATGGTTTGTTTGAAAGTCGTATTCCGTCATTCCTAACTTGCGGTGCACTTTGTCTGGTTTCTAGGCTTTGCTCCACATTTTCTGTCTGGGCATGAGCATCTTGTGCCGACGGAACGTTTCCTGGTTTCCTGACATGGATGACGCGAATGCTCCTCTGAAGAAGGACCAGTTGAAGCAGGTACGTGATCCGCGTGTATCCTAATACATGTCTAAGTATATCAAACCTCAAAATGAAAATGAGCAAAACTTGGCATTGCAGTTTAATCTTCAATTTAATTTTTTTTTTTTTTATTATTAACTCCTTAAATCAGTCAGACGTGAAATTTGAGATAAAAGTATTGGGCAGTTCACAATATCTAACCCCACTGAATTGTTCAGGTGTGGCTGTTGCACCTGTGCCATCTCAGTGTGATGTAGCACAGATGAAGCATTAAAAGTTGATTATCTTTCAAAAGAAAGATAAAAGCTATACTACTATACATGCACATACATGATGCTTCTTTTAAAACATTTTCATCAACTGTGAATGTTGGCTTACTTATTTGACTGTTTTGTCACACATACAAATTTGAGATGATTTCACTGATCACACGTCTAAAAATCATATTGAAACACATTCCAAGAACTGTCTGGCCTCAGTTCAGCGAGTGTGGACGTATCGTGAACCAGAAGTTCTGTTTATGGCCATACAGGTCGATAATAATAAGATACTATGATCTTTATATTCCACAAATAAATGTATTTAGTCCCTCTAATCAACAAAATGACATTAAAATTCTCATTTATATTGTGCGATTACTTCTGATCAAAAATTATGTGATTTCTGATCTACTCTTGCAAACATCTTTAAAAAATCACCCTGATGCCTCATCTTGTTTGCGCGTTTCAAAGGCAACAGATTAGCTGAACAGCAGAGATAATGAAGGAAACAGCCTGCTGTTGGTCCAGACACACTTCACATGTGTGCACTTCATCAAGAAAACCGCCCATAATATTTATTCCTTTGCGGTTGCTGTGGTGGTACCTCTGTTACTGGCAGTGTGTTTCTGTGCTAAGCTGTTCCAGACTGTTTTTGGTGTAGATTGGAGGCTGGAAAACAGACATTTTGTCATTGTGCTTACTCATCTGTGCTTTGCCTCCTTTGGCGTGTTGCTGTCTCACAGGGTTTCCACTGAGCCAGATGGCAGACGCTGGTTCTTAACCCAGGTTATCTAATGCCTACTAAATGCTGTTTATTCCAAACAGCAATCTATTGAAGTCCATTGGTTTAATTACGCGCTTTTACGCACTTACTTTTTTAATGCTTGCATTGAACACTTCCAGCAAAACATATTTTCAATGACATTTTTTCTCTAGACAATCCAAACCATCCAAACTGAAAAACTTACAAAATTACAAAAAAAAAACATCCCATTGATAGCATTTGAAAAAGTTTTCGGGCGGGCAGTAAGATTTGTTACTGTGTGACACTGGCTGTTAGCAGCCAAAAACATTCCAAAAATAATATTATTCAAATGTTATTGTCCACCGTGAAGCGAGCAGCTGTATTTCAGACATAAGGTCTTAGCACCTCAGCTGCCGGGCACAATATCCGCTTTATCGAAATGGAAAGGCAGAGATTTCCACACTCTCTGTCCCTGCGTAGTGTCCCTCTTTAACATCAAGCTTAATGGTGAAGGTCCCCTGAGCCTGTCTACTGTTTGTGGTGTATATAGGAATCAGATGAAGTCGAAGCTTGATGCGCGAACGGCCATACCTTTCTTCATTTGAGAGACGCTATGTGCTGCCGCTAAGAGGTCAGTTAATTGAAAGAACCACATTGCTGTCCTGGGCTTCGAGCAACAACCACATGCGCTGCCTCCTGTTTTATGTGGCTGCAAAAGCTGTAATTTTGAAATAATCAATGCCACATCATTTGTAGGCGTGGATTACATGCTTGCAGATGAATGAAGTTTGGAGTGTGGTACATGTATTTCTGCAGGGTAAACCAGTCAAAACCATCAATTATAGAAAAAAAATGGGGCCATTTTAGAAACACAGTCCACAGTGGACCACTCATCTGTAAATTATCCAAAATGTTTGGTTCTGTCAAGCTTAGTTTCCCTAAATTGTCTTGTGGCACTTTTTTTTTTGTTGCAAACCAGAGTCGGGATGTTCCACACTGACCTGGATATTGCAGAAGTTGAGGATTTTTGTCTGGTCATCCTGATTTCTGCTAACTTTTTTTGTTGAGAGCTTCAGAGAAGACTCACATTACATGACCTCCTTAAATATGCAAGGTTTTAGAAACTTGGTTGATTCAACTTTGAAAAGTTTAAAGTAACAGTTTATCTGCAAAATTCTATTCCCGGTGATTGAAGGTTTACATCAAAAGAGATGTAAAACTTATATAAGACACAACCCTTGAGATTCCTTTCCCCCTTTTTATATAACCATTAGCTAAACCTGGGCGGCGTATTTTCCTCTGCAACTGCTACCAATTTCTTGTTCATGGGGACTTCATCAGGACTTTGAGTAAATATGATGACCTGTCCTTAATTCCCATGCTTCCTTTCGTAAAAGCTGTTGCTTGTTGGAACTACATAACCATCCTACGTCATTTTCTACTTTTCCCCCCGCTTGTAGCAATTGACCGGAGGCATGTGCAGTTTGTAACTATTGGCTTTTTCGTCATCTGAATGCATGTTGCTCCATTTAGGGATTGAACCAAGCAATGTGTGTGTGTGTGACATCTGACATAAATAGTAGAATAAAAACACAAACTTGCATTTACATTGTGTAGTATTTATGCTACTCTTCAAATTTGATGATTTGGCTGCCAGTGATACATCCACATTCAAAACTTCCTTTCTTGAGACTTCCGCAGAAGCTGTTGTTTGCTTAAGTCAACTGCACAACGCTGAAAAGTCAGTGCAGTAATTTTTCCTCCAATTGATTGACTTGACAAAAAGCTTGCACATGTGCAAGATGTGTAAACAAAAACACTGTGAGAAAAACCTGAGGGCCATTGATGGAGATCCAAACAAATGCGTTAGCACGGCGGAGGATATTCTTGGACTTGGCAGCCACACAAAGAGGCTTCTAATAGAGTCTCAGACAGCAGCTAGACACCACCTTCTGCTCCCACCATGTGTCTGTAAGCGCCAAGCTTAAAGTCAGGAGCCAGTCTCTCATCCTAACCCTCGCGGGTTTACATGTGCGGCAAGGTTTGCAGCACCAAAATGGTCTGATTTGGCCGGACCAAAATCAGTTGAGAAGATCTGCTTAACAGACCTGTGTGCCTCCATGTCTCCCTTAAAGAGGCCGCCCTCTTCCTCCTGTTGTTGTGAGGACTGTTAGGCCAATTTGTCACCTCAAATGTCTTGCTTGCACATTCACAGTACTGCATTGCTAACCTCCATGCAGTCTGTGGCATTCGGCCTACTTCTTCTGACTGCAGGAAACCCAGATCTGTGGAGGCGACAGGCTGTGTTTTCATTTGATCTCACTGTGTCCGACTGCAGTGAGGCAACTCAGGCTACTCGGGTTGCATAAGCACCACAAGGCAGGCACTCAACCTCCTCACACGCGCTCGCATGTGGGCACACAAGCACACAGTAGCAGTACGTATGTCCAAATGCGTGCTGAATTTAAATTTATTAATTTTTGTAAACAACTTTGTTGTTGTTGTTGTAAACTGTTTCCTCCTCCAACTAATCTGAGATAATGGCAGTGACACAAACGTATCAACCGAATGAAATAAAAATTCAGCACACCCAAATGCTTTTGTTAGTGTCCTTTATTTTCAAGGCTTTGAAAGAAAGCGCATTGAGTGTAAAGAGGTGTTTGTCTTATTTTGTTGGTACAAGACAAGGCTTTCTAGTCTAGCTGGCAGCCTAGCAGACACAGGATGCACGTTGTCAGTTTTTTCTTTCTATCAGTGACACGTATGTACACACACACACACACACACAAACACAAGCGTGTCAGTCCGCATGATCCCAAACACACTTGTCTTGGCAACAGGCCTAAAGCAATAGGTCTAAGTGCTTATGCTCTGGAAGACAGACGTCTGTTCAACAGATCAGGTCGCACCGTGCTGAGGCATGTGTGTGCTGCAGCAGGAGCGGGAGGAGGAAAAACTTGGACTGCTGTACTAGTAGGCGCCACATGGGGGCAACAGCTTGAAGTGCATTTCCACTGACTGTTGCGGCAGCGCCTTCGCGACTGATGGGATGAGGGCCAGCTATTTAACACTGAGGCTTTTCACTCACTCCTCTTAAGAAAAACTTCAAAATACCAAACCCAATACTAGAAGTGGGGGACATTTTTTTTCAGATCAAATCCACCCATGATACATAAAAATGGTTGTTACTCATTCGTTTTTATTCTTTATTAGAATTATTTTAATGGTAAATAAATAAAGTAATAAGCATTTGTGGCTGTAATGGCTTTATTGACAATTGCACTGTAAGCTATACAAACAAAACTATAAGAAAATTTATTTTCACAATGTCTCCTGACAGAAAGAAAACAAATCACCACATTTTTTTCATGTCTTTGCGTGTGTGTAGATGTTGGAATGGGAGATTTTCCTCTTTTCGCTGTTATTTCTGTCTATTTATTTTCTGCAGAAGCATATTTTAAATGTTTACATCCTCTTATACAAAGTAGCCTGACTCTTGGCCAAGGAACACTTTGGCTTTAGGGTAATTTTAGAAAAGTGTGCAATCAGAATGTCCAGCACCTGGCAAATAATTATAAGAAGACTTTTATTTAATAGTGGTGCTTAAATTGTTAGTCCAGGATGCATCAGCTCTAAAAGACTTAAGGTCTGACTGTTTCAATTCAAACTAATCAAACAGAGACAAACCATTTCCAGTACGGATATTGAAATGTGAGTTATTGCCACCACATAATGGCAAGAAAGAAGGCAAGACAGAAAACTGTTTTAAGTGCTCCATGGAAGTTTACTGCCAGATTTTTGCAATTAGTTTCCAAAAGGGTGTTGCTGACGGTGCAGACACGTCATGAAAATGCCAAGAATTGACATCTAATGTTAATAAGATTGAATATACCTCACACTTGTCTACAACATCTACTCAGCCAACTCTGTTGGTCATCTTGAGTCTTTGTCAATAGTTTTCCTTGTAATTATAATGTGTTTGATGACCTCGTAGCTAATATGAGTGCAGTGAAAGTGTCCCACCTGCTTGCCAGCACATCTTACCTGTGCCCCTTCGTGACCTTGTTCCCCCGCGGCCACTGTCACCTTTCGCAACTTGCACTGATGTGACATGAGGCCAATCTCAGTCAGTTTTATAATGAAACTGCAGGTCATCACATCCATTGAAAAACATCTATTGTTTCCATTAGTGTTTTTTATTTTGTTCAGGACACCGTAGCTGGAGCGCCCGCTCCGGAAAGAAAAAAATAATCAAAAATAAGAGAAGAACACCTTTTGCAGCGGATATATTAAGTCTTAACTAACGTAAGTGCTTGTGCCTTTGAGCAACGAGGATTCCTTTTTTTTTTGTACAGCATTTATATACAGCGTCTATACATACAACATTCACACCAACATGGTTGCAGTGGGCATGCCAGTTCACAAAAACCCTCAAGTTTCTTGACTTGTAACTAAAAGAGGAGAGGAAGGGGAAACATAAAGGAAATACAAACACGCACATTAATTAACAAGAGATTCCAAAAGCGCCGGTTGAGTTTGAGAGAGAGAGAGCCGGGTTTGAGAGAGAGAGAGAGAGAGAGAGAGAGAGAGAGAGAGAGAGAGAGAGAAAATGAAACTAAACAACATAAAATAAAAAAAAGCATGCATATAAATCTTTGGGAATGGCTTCGATTGAGAACATTTATTCTACTGGTTTATTCTACTTTTTTATTTGAAGAAGCTATGTTTACCTTGTCATTATTTAACGGAATGTTAACACAACGGATTGATGAAGGAGGAGGAGGGAGTGTGTGTGTGACGGACGACAGTGTTGCGTCGACACTGTGTCAACACCGAAGAAAGCACACGGAAGTTGTGATATAGGTCACGTTTTGTTTTTATCTCTACTTGAATCGAGCACATTACAAACAAACTCTTTCAAGGAGTGCAGCGTGGTGATGCTATTCCTAGTACACAGGCAATATCTAGTACATTCTGGTATCCCAGTTGTTGAGGGTATGGTCGAACAAGTTGCCAACCCCAGGCTGCCTGCTCTACAGGCTTTTGTTTGTTGTTGAAGGGTTGCAGTAAAAAAGCACTGTTGACGTTTCACATTTTTTTTTTTTTTTTTTGGTTAAGTTCCAAAATATACGTCCTCGGGATAATACACACTGAAAATTAGCTAGAACATTAATGCAAAGACATTTTTTTAATTGAGAGGCTAATGCTGCCTAACTGCTTCTATGGATGATGTTGCCAAGAGTGTCACAACAGTAGCTGGTGTTCACTTTTTTTTTCTTTTAAGAAGTCCCGGGTCCATGAAAGAGTTTTGACATGAGTGTGTGGGATAAATGGCGGTGGCGTTATTTTTGGGCGAGGCAGTGTTGGGTCGGTATTACTGGACAGCGGCAGGGTAAGAGGGGTGGCATCTGCGCTTAAACACGCACACTTACAAAAACTGTTCACACGCTCAGTTACAAACACACACTCCCTCGCTGAGGTGGGCCGGCAGGGGAAGCTTCTACTTCTTCCTGTAGTTGCCGAGCTGGATGGCGGAGCGCTGGAAGACGCAGCGGAAGGTGATTGGCTGGACCTCCCAGTAAGGTACGGGTTGCTGAACAGGCTGATGCCGGAGTACATGGCCTTCTTGCTGTTAAGTCCCGGGGGGCAGAAGTCTTCCGTCCCAACGGAGGCGATCTTGTTGACGTGGAGGTAGATCACCTGGAGAGGAGTGAGGATTAAAGTAATGACAGTTTTCAGCCGTTGAGTGGGATGTGTGCGAGGAAACGACTTGGCTTTCCAAAATAAGGCAGATCTGGAGGATAATGACAAGTCATCGAATGAATGATGGCAGGCCGAGGACTCAGAGGTGCTTCCTGCATAACCTTCCGCTGATACCGCCAAAGGCTTCCAGTGCAGAAGCAAACAAACTACTGCAGCTGAGAGCAGCTTTCTTTAGGCTGTGTGGAGTCCTGCTTAAGACTAAATGATCCCGTTTCCTGAACTGACAAAAACCAACACAATGGTGCAAAGACTCACTCTTGCCACAATACACATCTGACAACCAGGAAATAATGGGTGTATAGCACTAAAAATAAAGACACCAGTGAGTTAACAATGAAAAACAAAGTGTTGGAGTCACGGATGGCACCAGCAATCAAAAGAAAAATACTGAAAACCTACACAAGTTCACAGACCGACATTGAGAAATTATGCTTCACAGGTGCTCCCTTCTGTCTTTCATTAGGTGGACGCACTAAATAATAACTAGCAACCAACTCCAGGAAAGTTTCTCAAGCGCTGTTTTATGGGATTCATGCCGCCATTAGCTGGGCTTTAGGAAGCTAATAAAAATGAGGCCAAGCTACAGCTAAAATGGGCCTCGAATCTGGTCTGTTTACAGCCCCCTACCGCTAGAATCCGTAACGTTATAGTGTGACAGGCTACCAACACTTAACGCAATGAGCAGACTAAATGAATCCACATGAGTACTGCTCTTTTTTTTGAAATTGCAACTTTGCTTGACTTGCAGTTTGGCAAAGTGACTCTAAACAACCAAAACCAAAAGCGCAGTAAAATAAACATCTTGAGCGTGGGTGGTTTGTGTGTGTGTGTGTGTGTGTGTGTGTGTGTGTGTGTGTGTGCGCGTGTGTTGGGTAATTTATGAAGATGTCGTGTTTGTAAAAATGTTCAAAACGTTCACGTTTGGGAACATTAACCCAGCGAGGCACAATCCCAGCGGCTCGTACCTGGATGTACTTGTGCTCAGACAGGCCGGGCGGGACAACGGTGAGGGCGTTGTTGTCCAGGTGCAGCTCACGCAAGTGGGGGACGTTGGCCATTGTGCCGTTTTCAACCGAGCTGATCTGGTTGTAGCTCAGGCCCAATCTGCAAAGGAGCACCGTATAATAAGGCACAATCCTATGTATGTGAAGGGCCACTACAGCACAAATTGAGTCGAAAAGAGGGTGAAAATAGAGAATGCAACATATTGCAAACAGCCTTAAATAAAAAGAAGTGATCTTGAGAGAACAACGGTGTTCACAAACTGTATAGTACAACATACCAGAAAACTAACCAAGTAACAAACATTTAAAAAGTTCCTTGAAGTTAACACAGTAGGATTGAAATGAAGGGCCTCGACAACTACCACTATCAACATTTATCACTGAG
Organism: Thamnaconus septentrionalis; assembly: GCA_009823395.1. Taxonomy (NCBI): domain Eukaryota; kingdom Metazoa; phylum Chordata; class Actinopteri; order Tetraodontiformes; family Monacanthidae; genus Thamnaconus; species Thamnaconus septentrionalis. The sequence continues at coordinate 25,275,125 of CM020502.1, read as the reverse complement.
GCTGTTTAACATTTCTTAAACTGGCTTAGTGGCCCACAGATGCAAAAAAATCGTAAAGTTAACATGACTATAGACAATAAGAAAAGAAGTTGATTACTTGGCCAGCTGCTTGAGGCCGCGGACACTGGCAGCCGTCACCTTGGTGATCTTGTTTCCATCCAGGTGGAGCTCAGAGAGAGAGCTGGGCAGACCTGATGACCCACAACAACATTGGTGGCGTGAATAAAACTATAGTTTCACAGAGCACACGCATCTGTTCTTGTTTCTGTTGTCAGTCAAAAAAACAAACAAAAAAACAAAGAACTCCTTTTGTAAGTCAACTTTTAATATATGTCACTTGGCACGACCTACCTCAGAGCTAGATTTGTTTCACTGCAACTTATTTTGTTCACAGTGGGGCCATTGTTTTACTGCAAAACTCATCCAAGTGTGTGATTTATTTTTTTTCCTTTCCTTTGGCACAGAGTGACAGGATAAAGGCCAGCTTAGCCAAACTCCCTTCATGTAGGAGTAATTTGCGGTGGCAGAACTCTGAGCCTTACCTTTGGGAATTTCTGTGATGTCTGTGTCTGCGATGCGAATGTAGGAGACCCTCTTCAGGTCAACGAAGGCGCCATCGTCGATCCCTGCACTCTTCAGAGGGTTGGAACCCAGCTCTGAGCAAAAGCAGCGAGTGGGAGAACATTAAACAAAGAAAAATAATAATTCAAATGAGAGGAATGGACAGCGGAAAGTGATCACGTCTGTGTACTTCATTAGTCTGTGGGTGTGTTACAGGAACACGGAGCTGAGTCATGAACAAACACAGCTGTTGGCAGGAGAAGAGCTTGGTATTTGCGACGCCGACTGCCTCCGGGCCAACTTCTCGGATTTGTCGCGGATTGTAATTTCTTGCGTCCTTTGCATTTTGTTTGGCTGAATCCTCAATTTAAAATTCAGTCGTAGGATGACCGGTTTCCAAGTCGGAGATAACTTGCAAAAGCAAGGTGAAGCAGAAGGACGGCGGCGGAAACCGCAGTCTCAACTCCTTTTTGCCTGTGGTCTCTCTGCTTTGTTCACGATAGATGTTTGCTGGTGTCATACCCATGACGATGACGTGGGCCATGCCCTCGAAGGAGGCCTTCTTGATCTTGCTGATCTGGTTCTCGTGGATGCGCAGCTCCTGCAGACTCTTGGGCATGTTGGGTGGCATGTCCTTGAGCATGTTCTTGGACAGGTAGAGGCGCTGCAGTTTGGTCAGCGGGGAGAGGGCCTTGGGGTGGATCACGGAGATCATGTTGTTCACCAGGATCAGGGCCTGAAAGGAAGAAAAGGTGGACAAATGCATCCTCACTTTGTTTTAGGGCCTGCTTGGGCAGAGTCCATATCATCCTCTCAGGCCTGTTTTGGTTTGAGTTCATGCAAAGTTCTGTTTGGAACCTAATCTTTATTTGAAACCATTCAACCGGCCCTCACTGCTACTAATGCACCATGGAGACTATAAAACAAAACTCTGCTTTACAAAGGTCAGTTTTCCCAAACAAGACACTCAGCAGATGTGAGACGATCCAGCTGGTGCCTTCAAGTTAAACTGGAGACTTTGGAGCCATCTCTGATTCTTTTTTTTGTTTTTTTTTGGGGTTTTAGGGGAAATCTCATTCCTGCGGCTCTGCTCACATGTAAGCAGTTTCCCGTAAGAGGCTGCTTATGTTACTGTGAAAACAGGCCCTTGCTGTCAAATTGAAGTATTTATGACCCAGGTTTGAAGGAGTGCAAGAAGCCTATGGGTGAATGCTTTGCATGCACCTGGAGACTAGGGGCGTGCTGATTGGCAGTGGAAGTAGTGGAAGCGCAAGCTACAGAATGGACTGTTGGGGAGCAAGGTCAGTGACTGTGGATGATAAACAAGCTGTTTATTAGACTAGACATTTCATTGGGAGAAAATGCCAAGCGACCAGGTCTATGGTTACACAACGGGTTATATAACTTGGGGGAATAACACGAGAAGTTGAGAAACAGGCCACACGGAGGTGAGACGTGTCTTACATGCAGCCCTTTGAGGTTCTTGAAGTCGTTCTCCTTGATCTCGGTGATCTTGTTGTTCTGCAGGTCGAGCAGAGTAGCGTCATCAGGGATGTTTTCGGGGATGGTTTTGAGGCCTGATGGGAAAATTAAAGTTAACTGAGTTTTACTAGTAGAGTTTAAAGAACAAGAACATACTTTAGCATTGTTTTATAACAATAATATGTCAACATCATGTTGATGAATTCCCATGAATTCCCATCTGCTTCTTTTGCTTAGTCTGATTTTCAAAAAAACAAAACAGGAGGTCAGCCATTGTGATGGCACAGAGGTCAATGATATCTAACTGACACCTCTCCTGGGTTGGTAACGACACTTTCAGCCAGGTGTTGGCTGCGCCTTCTGAGGTCACGTTTTTGGCGGCGTTTAGAAACAAACTCTGTGTTTCACATACTTCTGTGCCCCAATCACATTTTGCCAACATGCAAAATCAAAAGCTGATGAAATCCTGTGTGGTTCTGTTTAAGTGTTTAGCAACAATCGAGGCGCAAGGGCTGGGTTTGATTCTACACTTGCAGTTTTTATCTTCCAGCACTCAGTCAGAATATATTTAAAACTTGCTTTTTCTGGGAAAATGAGCTGAGTTGCAACAAAACAACAACCACGACAAAAACAAAATTTGATTTGATGATTTTGCGTGCCACATAAATCCTCTGTGATAGGAACTCAGAGAGTTATGGGTTCAATGGTGACATTCCACCAAATCGCTGTCTCATGTGCTCTGGAGAGCATATGGTGGAAATGGACCTTGAAACAAATTTCCTCCGGAGTAGTGACCAATGTGGTGCCAATATGCACACAAAGCTTCTGCTAAGTCGTTTTTCCCCCTCTTGGATTTTACCTGGGCACATCCTGGCGGCCGCGACTTGTCGACTACGGGGTTGGGCGGAATGTTTTCGCAACAGAACCTGAGTGAGGACAGCTCACAGTCACGGAATACACTGTCCTGCTTTCGTGCTGAACCCAAGACATACATACAGGAGTGGTTTACATTTCAGGGCAAGTGGGACGGGGTAAATTGTTTAACAGAGGCGCTTGCGTCACGGTTTGAGTCCCAAAAAACTTGTGATGACTCGCACTCTTCCCACCCAAACACTTGAGCTAGCTTCATTATGCCGTCAGCTTTTCCCACTCAGCGGTCCATGACCCACAAACCATTGCTGTTGTCTGCGGTCGGCTTTATCATCAGAGAACTTTATAACTCTGTACTCGCACACACAATGTTTTTTTTGTTTTTGTTTTAATTGCATTACTGTTAAAGTCGGCCAACACTAGCCACTTCTGCTCCACTTTTTTCTTTCTTTTAATTGAATTCCTGCTGGAATCACAACCTAATAGAGAGTCAAAACTAAAACGGCCAAACTTTAAGAAGCGTAAATTGAGTTATCCCAAAGTCTAAAGGTTTTTTTTTTTTAAGATTCTCTCAGCCTAAAGTTTGGATTTAGATTAGGCTCATCTGATTTGTTTCATTTTTACACGGCATGGTAGTGCTTTTCCTCACGGTGTAAAGTAAATCGAGTTACCGTGTGGAAAAATAGCTTGAAATTGCTTACTGTGACTAAGAATACAAATAAACTGCTGAATATACGGCAGTTATGCGGAAAGCACTCAGTTTGTCAAACCTTAAAAGGAGAAATATGAAAAAAGTTCTATTATCTATGTTATTTTTCACCTGTTTTTCTAAAAAAAAACAACAACAACCAAAAAAACAAAATAAAATTTAAGAGAAGGGATTAAGGTATTAACTTGGGGGACAAAAATCATGAACTGTAAAACAAGTTAGACCTGCTCACATCTGAGTTTTTGAACAAATCCATGCAAATGTCCAACCTCATGGCTTGAAGCTAAACATAAATGACATGGAGCACAAGTTTTTCTGAGTGTTTGCAGAGCGCTCTCCTCTACTCGCTTTAAAGTCGAACAGCTTTTCGCTGCATCAGCAGCTGTCTGAAGGTGCTGATTTATGGGATGTGCATGGCTGCCGCTGATGCACCTCGTTGCACAATCACAGCTAATCAAAGGACAAATTTAGCATAAAATTTGCTGACTTCCGAAGAAGAAGCAAACAAAAGTTAAAGCTGCCATGTCAGTCAACGCTGGCCTGGCTAATATATAAGGACAACTCATTTGTACCCTGGGCTAAAATTTCCTCCCGTCGAGTGTGTTTGTTGTCATCTAGCCAAGAGGAAATCTTAGTGAAAGGGCACTTTGGAATGGTGAGCAGCCTCCTCTATCTTGCCCAGGCCTGTGTATCCAAATAGACGTGTATGACTTTAAACCGTGTGTGCGTGTGTCCCTGATGTGTGTGTCTGCGTGCAGGCCAGCAGGTCTGGGGAACAGATGGAGGTTCAGGGCCAGCAGTGCTGATGCAGGAGTTAGCGAGCCCAGCCAAGGGGCTGCGTCTCTAGGGGGAAAAGTGCCTCTGCTGACTGGGGCCCCGGCTGCAGGACTGATGTAATGGAACTGGCCTTTTCCTCAGCATCACTCTCTCCAGCTGTCTGTCGCTCCAGCTGCCTGTCTGTAGCTCTGACTGTCGGCCCACCTGGATCACCATCTGTGGCATGTCTGTCTGTTCCACTACTTCACCTGACAAGTATCACCCCGAGTCTTAATCTGGGCCTCTCTCAGGTTTAATTAAGCAAAGTAGCTTTTGCTGGAGTTGTTAGTTCTTTATTTAGCCTTGCACTGGGTCTATTTCCTTTACTAGAATCCTGTGCCCATGGCCTTTATAAACATGAAGCCATGCCAAGATAAATTTCTATCAAACCCACCTGCTGAGGCAAGCACTTTTTACGCAACAAACAAGAACAGTTGAGGTCGAGGGGACTTTTCTATGACAAGGTTTTGTGCAATGACTCAATACTTCGCTTGTGCTGTGCCTCAGATTAGAGTCGATATGCTCCAGACAACAAACAAGGCGACAATAGGAATTGCTGTGACTGCGAAGAATTAAAAAGGGGTTGAAATAATTGCGGGCCATTGGATTGCCCAGAAAAATTGTCATATTTTCTGGGCAATCCAACTTTGCTGCAGGGTTGTGGTTTGTTTCCTGTTTTATTTTATAGGTCCTTAATTGTTTTGGATTACCTCAATAATCTGGAAGTCTTTTGTTTTTTTGGTAATCTATATATTCTGCTAGATTTGACTTGTTCTGCTGGGGGTTTGCTGCTTCTTTTGATCTCCCATACAAAAAAATAACTAAACCCTGAGGTAAAGGTGGAATGGTGTTGAGAGATAATGTAGAATTTAGCTTGAAGTGTTTACCGAGGTCAGAGCACTGGACCACACGCAGGTGGCACTGGCATCTGAAGGGGCACTTAGGTTCTGGTGGCAGAAAAGGGTCCACTTGAGGGGGCACAGGGGCTCCATGGGGTCCAGCCTGTTCAATAGTCACGTCGCCCGATCCCGCCTCGTCCTCCATCATGAAGTCCAGGAAGCCTGACTGGCGGAAGGGCAGAGCCCAGCAGGCGGTAACCAGGAGCAGAGAGAGACAGGCTGACCTCATGGTGCTGCTAGCGGGGGAGCCTGGAGGACAAGAGGACACAGTTCAAAGGATTGGGCGGTTCACTGTCTGTGATTAGTGTAGAAAGTACCATAATTTCACAATTTCAAAGGAGAAAAAGGAAACGAGAAGGAGGCAGAAAATAAATTCTCAACATGGGCAGGACGCTGTGCGAGAGACTTGCAAGAGTTCAGTCTAGTGGGGGCAAAGGTCAGAAGCGAAAGGCTGCAGGGTTAAACACTTGGGTGCAACAATTTAGTGAACTGGTCAAATATTTGAGTGCTCAGTTTTAGTCAGAGGGTGATGGTTGATGCACAAAGAAAATCACTACACCTTCATTTAGACAGCTTTTCTGATGTCACTGATGGCGGTGCAGGAGGGGGCATTTAAAAAAATGGGGCAAAAGCATTTTGAGGAAAACTTCACATGGCTAACGCATTCAGAGTGTGCTTTAACATTAATTTCAGTTTACCAAAACACTTGCAGCCATTGCTTGCAAATGAAGCCTAAAATTACAGCCAAAACATAGAACGTCCCCGGCTGGCTGGTTGCATAACAGTTCTCAAAAGGGGGCGGGTTAAAGTAAATAGTAAAAAAGTGTCCAGGATACAGTTTTTCAGATGTTTGATCATGCAACTGACAGCTATGATGTGCTGGTTTGGGTACTAAAAGGAGACCGTGAAGTGCTTTTCATAATTTAGAAAGCAGGTCACGATTTAAACTGGTAATCTGTGTGTTTTGTCATTCACCAAGAAAATCCCGCCATCTTTGCAGTGGCCCGTTTCTAAAAGTAGCCGCAACCTTGTTGACACATGCGCACTTTCCGCTCAACTCAAACAACGCGTGGACATCCACCAAACTCCGTGACCTTTTTACACACACACACACACACACACACACACACACACACACACACACACACACACACACACACAAAACACACACACGTACGTGGATGTATTCACATACGTTTTGCAAAGCCTCAACCACCGTCCGCCAGTCATGCGTGCAGCCAGGAGTTGCTTCTTCCAACTTGGTGCCACAATAATTGAAGGGCGGCTATGAGCCACAGTTGCTAACAAATGGTTTGCGTGCAGCTGGTATGCACTGCTACGGACCTTGACCTGAGCACCGCGACCAGGATGATGAAACTGACCCAAAACCAAAAGAGAGTCTTAGCTTGCTCGCATCTGTGGAGCGTCGTAGATGCGCTGTGTTCTTGTCGTAATTTGAAGGTCTCTTTTGGGTTGAAAAGGTGATCATTAAACATGTTTAAAGCTCTTGTTTTTCTTGAGCCAGTGCGCTGGCTGAAAATGCAGGTTACATTAGTTCACGGGAGTGGGCTCAGAGAGACACTCGTCACCAGCGGTAATAACACCGTTCTGGCACAGTGCACGGCTGCCGTTGGGCTTGAGCTCGCATGCGCCACAGCCAGGCCTCCAGTGAGTCGTGTCACAAGGCGACACTAACCCCCCCCCCCCCCCCCCCACCGCCTTGATCCTTCTTTTTCCTTTCGCAACTCTCGTTTTCAGTTGCTATGCAGCAGCTAAAAGCTCTCAGACGTGGTGATTTCACAAGTCTGCTCTCCTGGGCCAGGAGTTGTATCACACAATGTTTCACGTCTAGATGCAGTTTTCCATCCCAGCTGTTTATGAGGGTTTTTTTTGGTCTCACTTGGAAACCTGGAGCAGGATCTCCATTCTGAGGTAGCAGAGTCTGCTCGGAACATACAGTAGATCCAGAGGACACGTTGTTCCAGTCCTCCCCAGGCTGAGTCATCTAGGCTGTGGGGCAGACGTGTCTTATCTGAGCCCAGCTAAAGGGCCTCATCCAAGGAAAGCCCTGTCTGCAGACTTGGCACCTGTCGTTTTGGATTTTGAGCATGAAGCACCCTTGGGTGAAGTTATCCCTGCTTGTCAAGGCCTTTGATGCTTTGTGTTTATCCAACACGGATGCCAGGAAGGTTGGGCTCGTGTGTGACAGATCATTTGGAGTCATTGGAAAGTATTTGGGAGTCAGTTCCGTCTCTCGACGTGAATGCAGAAGTGTCACAAACTCTTGACATCAGGCAGCTTTCGCAGACTGAAACAATCAGGTTTATCTACGGAGGCTCACTTCAAGATTCACTGCTGGTTGTTGAACCTCATCTCCGTGGAATGACCCTGAACCATAAGCACATAAACAGAGATCTGTGTGACATGTGCATTAGTTCAGGATTTCAGTCAACGACGCTGCTGTAAATCCATCAGCCTTTGTCGATCAAAGTTTTGTCGCACAAGCAGGAAATAGCAATCAAAAAAAGATGAGAAAGTGGTCTCAGACTATGTCTCTTTATTGTTAAGTGGCCACGGAGTTGCTTGTATATCTATGCAGCCATAGATAGAAGCCACCACATCTATGGCTTCCTTGTTCTCATGCTGGACATGGTAACAAAGATCTGTCTCAACTTCTTGCAAACTGTAAACCTAGTGTTAATTGTTGCTGTTTTATGGAGATCTATAATGTTTTCAATGGTCATCAATTGGCGGAACGCTGCTTCACTGGAGACTTGGATGGAAAAATAAGTAATTCTGTAATGATACATGCAGCGGCCTGCCATGCCCTGGGCATTGCTGCCCTTTATTCACATTACCTGCTGGCTCAGATGGTTCCAGAGGCTTCTACCCCTCCTGTCTGGCCTGCATGGAAACACCTCAAGAATCCACTAAACACACACAACACAGGATCCTCATGAACGTGCGCATGCGGACCCCGGGGGACTGTCAACAAATCAAGCTGTAACATGACCCAACCGTGTAAGACTCAGCATCATCAGGATTAGCAGCGCCACAAAGGAAATAAAAAAAATTGCTTTTAATTCTCTACGCTTTAACATTTAACATTCCCGCAGGAATGCTGGGGATTGTTCTGAGCCACAACACAAACTTTGACATTATAAAAGGTTTCATTGAGTGGCCCCTGGCTGGAGCTTGTGAAACCTGATCTGACTTTTTCTGGCCTTTCCCCATAAAACTGATGTATAGCTGGCATAAGAATTTGATAGATCTTTGCAGTTGGTTTCAGCGTCTTGGCTTGTCTCCAGTAATGATTTGGAACAAAGAAACAAAATGCCAGCTCCCAGTGCAACCATTTTTAAGCCAGAATATCTTGGAAAAAGCAATTCTCAGTTATTATGACAAATTTTGTATCGCTACACCCCATCGCAACCAATCCCACACCTAAAATACTACCCCCCCCCCTAAAAAAATAAAAAAATAAAAGGTTGGCAGTGCAAAAATGACGTGCCAATAAGCAAAAACAATAATTTCAACAGTATGTTGGTCAGATCAGGCTCACTTTTGGCACTGGAAATCTTTTCATTAAATATTGGATTTTTGTAACCGCGTCCTGGGCTGGAGGCCATGCTGAGCATCAGCCAGTGCAACATCCTGGATGGGCTGTCGGAGGCGTTGGACTGACACTAATCAGGGCAAATCTGGGAAAAATTTTGCTGCGGAACTCCTCCAGGAACTGCCATGCTTTTTTTTTCGTTTTTTTTTTTAAAAAAAAGGTAAATGTAAAACGTAGATTGAGTGGCTGAGCCTGAGCTGAGCCTGATAATTGGAGGAGGGATTGATTCAGCATGAGCTGATCAAACTGAAAACTTTAGCTGCCTCTGCTGTGATTCTCCGACTTTCATTGACTGACTTTTCAAGAGTTTGCGCAATGTTTATGTGTCTCGATTTTACTCTGACCTTCGGCTTTCTAGACCAGTGTCATCAAGCTTTGGATGGTCAACAGCTGCCAGTTGTAGCACCACAAATCCATTCAGAGCAGCAGAAAGCGACACGTGGTTGATTGTTGCACCACCTCTGTCTTGTGCTCCTTGTCCTTCTCTGAAACCTGTGATTCATCAACATCTTGCGTCTGACGAAAAAAAAAATAAAGAAAAATGTGCAGAGGCTGACATTTCCTGTGACGCTGCCGTCACCCCTGTCTCCTGAGTATCACCCATCCCCCCTCCCGACGCCTTGGCCTCCCCAGCATTACTAATGACTCCCAGACAGGAAGCAGAGCTCGCATGAGGGACTAAGGCAATTTTCCCTCCTTCTCCTTTGCTGGTTTCCTCTTTGTCCGTGCCTTTCATTGAAACCTTGAGGCTCAGAAAGTCAGTGAGACACCCTGTTGAACTATTACCATTTCAATCAAACTGAACAAACCTTTAAAAAGAACAAAAAAAAAAACAAAAAACAAATGTCTGCAGCACTTTGGGAATCGTCTTGAATTTTAAGCATGCTGTGGCTTGATCTCTGCAAATTAAATTACGTTGCATTGAAAGAAACAATAAAAAGCAGACCTTAAATTCTGTTTTGACAGCACCCCCTTTTCCACCCTTATTTTTCTTTTTCCCAGCTTCACAGGCCTGTGTGTGCCTCTGCAGAGCGTCTGTCAGTAATGAATCACTGAAAGGTATTTACAAGGCCACAGGACATCTGAAACACGTGTCGGCCTTTATAACCCCATCAGGCAAATGAATGTGAGCTCGCCTGCAGATTCACAAAAACAGATATCCTCAGACACATAAACACAATTTATTTCAGTGCGATAACGTGCGCTTGGCGGATGAGGAGTTGGAGGAGCCAGTGGGCGTCAGAAAAATGTCTTACATATCAGGGGATTTTAGTGCAAGAGAAAAATATGTAAAAACGCAGCCAGCCAACATTCTTGCTGGCCTAGAAGGCCTTGTGTGGACAAAGGTCTATCCATGTCCCTGTGTGCGTGTTGCTTGAGGATATACCATAACGCACACTTGGGACCGTCAGACAAGTCACAGTTATTAAAAGATGTGAAAGCCAACAAGTGGTTTAGCCACATATCATATCCTGTGTGGAGAAGAGTTGTTGGCTTGCCATCGACCTCAGTCCCATTATCAGCAGCCTTAGCTGCTCAGACGTGGATGAACTGCCCAACCTTCTCTTCTTTTCTTCTCTTTCCATCTACTCCTCCTCCTCCTCCTTCTCCTTCTCCTCCTCCCTTCCCCCTCCAGCCACTCTCCCATGGCTTATGGTATTTTCTTTCTCTGTCCAGCCCTTTTAAAAATTTGTCCTCAAAGATAAGTGATAAGTGATAGGTGGAACTTTCTGCCTACTGCACTGGAGTGAAACCTTTCATGGCTAATGTCCATTCAATTCCATTGTTCATTTTGCTCTACTTTGACCCAAAGAGCCAGAGTCTGGACGGAAAGAAAAGAAAAATATGTGTAGGCCCCATGAGTGAAAATCTGGACGTTGTCGCTTCCAAATCTTCCGTTTGCTCATTCCTGCTTCAAATGTTAAACATCTGTTCAGCTCAGCTCAGCTCAGCTTGCAAGTATGAGTTGCCGAAGCCCTCCTGTCCCTTTGGGTATATTTTAGCACAGTGTTTATGCCACGTTTAGCCTCTACACTCCTCAAAGTCCCACTTTTCATTTTCTTTGTTTGTCTCAGTTTTTCCCTACTTCTTTGAAAGCAATTTGCTACAGCTGAGCCTTATTAGGTATTTTTCCCTGCTGGCAAGAAGGATGTAATGAGTTAGCTGGAGTTGTGTGGTGGCTTGTCGGGAAGCCCTCAGTGCTCTTTGATAGAGGGAGCCGTACCATTACGGGATTAATGGAACTGTTTGTTGCCAGGTTTTTTTTTTCTTTCTTGTCTCCCCTTCAAAGCCTCTCACTTTAAGTTGCCCCTGGCAATTTGGGTCCCGTTGTGCTTGGGCGAAAAGCAGCAGCAACATCAGCAAATGCCATGGAGGAAGAGGTTCAGACTGAGGAGAAACAGGGCCGAGAGCAGACAGATAAGAGGTCTACATATTTGAACGGCCTGGGAGCAGTCTCAGACGAGCCGCTAGAATGGAAAGACTTGACAGGAAATAATGGGCTGAATCCACACAAAGAATTCTTCATTGTTGTTTCAGCCTCTTTTTTTTGTTCCCCCTCAATTGTGGACTGGCCAAACACCACAGGGGAAGAAGAATGAGACAAAGAATGAAAACAAAAGTGAACAAAGACAGAAAAGGAACAAATTACTGTAGAAAATTACAGACTTTTTCACTGACTTCACAGCAGATGGACCATAATTAAAAGCCAAGAGCATGATGAGAAAGCTTTTTTTGAACCAGTCTTTTTGTTTATATTACAAACTCGTTCCACCTTCCCATGATTAAAACTAAATGGCTCACTGAACTAGCTTCAGTCATGTTACTCGTTTATGGGTCACATCCAAACAAGCCACGATGAGGTGTTCAGACATTTTTTTTGTCAAGCGATGAATCAACTCCAAGCTGGAACATTGGGAAACTGCTGAAAGCATCACACAGGATACTTTGGAGATTTGCGGTGGGCTGCAGCCATAAGTTTCTTTGGCAGAGGAGTACCAACGTCAACTGCGCTACCACACCCCTTTCTGTCCCCCTTTAATGAGCTGTATGCAGATTGGACTGGAATTGATTAGGATCTGTCATTGAAAATGCCAAAAGAGCTGTGGGAACAAGGTCTGGCAGCAGTTCCAGTATATGTATATATATGGAATATGTATGGAGAGGACTTGGATAAATTAAGCACATGCCAAGAAGTTTTAATGAAACTGCAGTGACACAACAACAGAGCAACAGCAGCAAGGTTTTTTTTTTCAAGAAACATCAACAAATAAAGTGACTTTAAAAGTTAATTCATCAGCAATGCAGTGATGCAGAAAATCACAGTCCACCAGAGCTACCACAGCTGTTAACAGCTGAATGCAACATATCATTAAAAGAAAAAATAAATAATCATGTGTAAAACCAAACCTCACTCATTATCACCCACACATCTCTCACAGCTGAAGGACTTGACCTACCTGTTCTCAGTAGAGGCGAGTGGAGAAGAAGAAGAAGCAGAGGCGGCCGGTGATGAGCTTGACTCCCAAAAATCCAGCCGAGTGGGGGATGAGACTGTGAAGTGGCCTGCGAGGTAATTGGACTCTGGAGCGCGTGTAGCCAAGATCAAGCAGGTGTGCTCTGTCACAACAAGGGGAGGAGAGAGGCAGTGCCGAGAGAGGGAGGAGGAAGAGGAGGAGGAGGAGGAAGAGGAGGAGGAGGAGGAGGACGACGACAGCGGAGTGAGATAGTGGAGAGGGAGGGGTCCGACTTTGCGCTGAGACAATTGGTGGAGGACTCGTCTCGCCCTTGCTGCAGAAACAGCTGGAAGGGGAAAAAGAAGGGAGGAGGAGGGAGAAGCTATGGAGAGGCAGCAAAGAGGAGGAGGAGAAGAGGAGAAAAAGGCAGAGAGTTTAGAGAGCAAGGAATGATCGGGCTTACAGTTGCCTTCACTGTGACATCTGGTAATAATACAGTAGGTCTAGCGGAGATCGCGGCACTCTCCCTGCCTTCCTTCATTCTGTCCCCATTCACGCTCCACGCCAACGCTCCCACCTCGTCCAATCCAGTCACCCTATTCCAAGCCTTCCCTGTTTAACCCTGTTCCCCCAGCAAGAAAGCAATCTTGTTTGGGTTGCCTTAATGGACTGCTGGCCAAAAACAGAAGAAGAGGCCCCTCGGAAGGGAGCACGTTGAGGGGGTCGAGGGGCTCCTGTTCTCAGGAAGTTCAACACTGTTCGGCAAGGAGAGAGGGGCCTTTTGGCAAGAGCAGCCGCTTTAAAAGACCTGGAAAAACCAGAGAGTGTTAAGTGTGCAAATGCTGAACCTTCTGTCAAATGACACCTGATCACAACTCTGCTCAACGGGCAAAATGTTTCCCTGGTTCCTTAAGGGGAACGCTTCTCAAAAACTAAAGGGTACAATTCACAGGATGCACACACAAAGTCTCTTCGTGCGACCAGATTAACGGGCCGCTTAAGCCATAGAGCTCAGGATGCGCAGCACGTGCACTTTTACTCCACTCAGAGCGGAAAACCATTGATGGCTGCAGAAGCAGCGCCGTTGCCACGTTGCCTCTGAAAGTAGCCTAATTATCTTCTTTGTAAGCCCACTGCTGAAGAAGGATGTTAAGTTTGGCCAATTTTGCCAAATCCCAGAATGCTGCCTATGAGTCATTTGCCACAGACATGGAGTTGGTTGGTTGGTTTTCTAAAAAAGGTTCAGCCTGCTGGAGGCTTTAGTCACAAATGAACAGAGCCCACCATGAATGTAATTAATATGTCCATGTAGCTGCCACTTTTAAAACCAAAGCATGAGTCTTATTGACCCTTGACTGATGCACGGCAAAGGTAGGGATCTGTTTTCCTAACTGTGAGTGAATCACTGTGTCGTACTAACGGGAATCCATCAGGGTGGCTAACAGACGCCACATACATCTGTTGCAGATTGCTGACATTTTTAACTTGTGCAATTTCTCCTTTGCCTGCCATCTTGGTGACTAATGGGTCATTTTTTAAGGAAACAATGAGCCGTGGACCAGTAATCACAGTTCTTCCTCTGTTAGAAATCAAGATTTTGTTCTGTTTTTAATAAAATGGGCCTTTTCCATCATGTCAGCAATCAGATTAGTCATAAAGGGAAATTCCAGAGTGCTAAAGAAACCGCTTTGTTCCAAGAAGTAAATTTAACTGATATTTAAAACATTCTTAGAGTCGGTGTGACTTAAAAGTTACTGCTGTTCTATGATTGATGGCTCCAGTTGCGTGCCTCTGCAAAATCTCAATCAAACAACCATTAACAATGGCATTGACTGAGGGGTCCTTTAACATGGGAGCCACATCTTTTAAGTCCCCTTTCGGTCTCTCCTTTGAAGACCTCCCGAAAAGACCAGATAAAACTGCAGGTTTTCGCCCTGTGTATTCCTAACTTAACTGGAGTGACTTTTCCAGCAGAAGAAAAAGGCCAGACCACACAGACACAATTGCTCCAACTCTGCCGACATGGTCCATCTTGGTCTCATCTTTAAAGAGTATAAACACTAAACTTTTGGGGGGGGTTTGGCTACAAAATTGTGACCATAGCTCACACTATTGCAAGGGGTTAGGTCATTCTTAGATGCTTGGATTCAGACGGGAGAAAGGAGAGACGGAAGGTAAATACTCACATCCCGAGAGGTTGGAGGCCAAGAGGATTACAGCGGGATGTGGCCAATAGAAGGATGGAGCACAAACTGTGAGGTCACGTCGGTTTTCTTTCAGATGTGTCTTTAAGTTTCGTCCCAGAAAATGTATTTTGACCTTTCTCAGGCAGACAAATTTAGGAAAACCTTGAAGAACCCTTGCAGTCTTTGTCAAGTACTAACCACACATTAGAGGACTGTCAGCTTGATTATGCACCCACATTGTTTTCACCATGCAGTAATTATGAAGATATGGCTTGAGCTACGATTATTCGTCCAAGTCTGTGGTGTTAATATCCTCATTCTGTTACTCAGTATCAAAGTCAAGATGTGATCGCATCATCCTCTGTCAGCTCTTGTGTCTATCATATTGCCCTTGTGGAATTGTTACGACTAGCAACAGGTGTGAACCGATTGCCTCGCCTATGCTTTCAGAAGAGGATCCCGTTAAAAATAAGTTTAAAAATAGAATTGATAATTGTCTATTGTGTGACTCAGTTGGATTAATTTAACCTCATGAGAAAAATAAGTGAAGTTCTGAAAGAACAGTTTGGACAAAACAAAAGAAACCAACATCAACACTCGGACGGTCATGAAACATGAATTCTTTCAAGGTGAAGGAGGATGACGGTTGGATATCGAGTGGCTTAAAGATTTACGGTTTGCTCTCTGCAGGTGAGAATGAAAGAAATTGGGAGGATGAGCAAGACTTTGCCAGTGTTATTGTTTGCTCTTACAGGAAAATGGGAACAGTCAGACAAGGGTCAAAGCTGTGACCTTTGCATCTTGTACCTTTTACGGTAAATGACGGGGGATTTTCCCTTCAAGCCAAAAGGCAGCGCGGCCATTTCAATGGTGACAGTCCTGAAACAGACCTGTCAGTTTGGTTTGGTGTGGCAGCAGTGTTGATGAAGGAGAGAAATAATGTTTTACCAAATTGTGCATTGGTAATGGTACAGTTTTAGAAATGATGCGCCAGCCGTCTCCATTTAGCCTCATTAGTTAGTGTCACATATGATCAAGTTCCTGATTGTGCAGCTTCAGTCATTCCATTCAGTCTGAAAGAATTAAAGGATTCTTCTTTCTCTGCGTTTCAAGAGCCCAAGTTGACAATGCCCAGCTTTGTTTAATATCATTAACATGATTATGAAAATACAAGCTACTTATATTAATACTGCTATCTGCAACAACACTGGCTGATTGAAACACCGTAGAGCCTGATTTCCTGTGTGGGTATTAGATGAAAAAAACAAAAACAAAAAAAACAACTGCAAAGCGTTTCCCTGTCTTTAAAGAAGGAACGCGTCAGAACAGGTTTGATCAGTGGACAGGGACTCAGGCTGGGGCTCAGACAATAAACACAACCTGAGGCCTTATGGAGAATAACTTGTTCAGACATCTTGCACCTTTATGCAGTTAGGATTTATTGGCTCAGCAGATTAAGTCTCCCTTTCCCAAAGTGATTTCAGAGAGAAATATGGGTTTAAAATACCTTTTCCTTTTATAAAAGACCTTAAACTGTTTGAAGGGTGGAGATGACAGTCCTGCTGTTTGATATCCCTAGCTGAGGTGCAGGATGTAGTTTCAGGCACAAAAATGCAGCTGAATTATGGAAAATCTTGGTGACACCGAGTTGAGTTTAAGGAAATAGAATTAACCTGGTCAGTCGTCAAGAATGACGATGGGTTTCACATAGGACGGAATGCAATCTCCACCCTGTTTGGTGCTTCCTCAGCATGGAAAATACATCATGCCACGTCCCCCCCACACCTCAACTTTTCCAGTCCTCAAAATACAAATGTGGACTTTACGTTGCTTTCACGTTAAACCGACCCATCCTTGGCTGAAACCAAGAGGATTAAGAATGGCAACGCAACTTAAAAAGCCAATATTTGACATTATCAGTATTGGAACTGGTTGAACGTTAGCAGTTCCATATATTAGCACTAAAAAAACCATAGCATATATAAAATAGAATTAGTCTAAACCCTTTAAAACCGATAGACGAGACTAGAAACCGGTTGTTTTTACGCTTTTTGCGTTTATTTACGGCAACAGTGCGCAATAGTGACATCCCTTCAATTTTTTCTCCCTTCCCTTCTGTCCATTCTGTGCTTGTCACTCTGAAAAATGAACTGAACAGAAGCGTTCACAGTCGTGAGTGCAGGAATGTGGGCTAGCATCCCATTCAAGAGTTTCCTAAGTGTTTCCCCAGCAGTCAGGTGGACGGGCTCGGTCATTCCCATCTCTGGCTAAACTGTGTCTTGGCTGTGATGGATAGAACAGACCCAGAGAAAACACACACAAAAAACACAACACACATGCACACACAGACACACACACACAAATGTGGAGAGCAGACACACCAGTGACAGGCTGACAAATGGGTCCAGCGCCAACGGTACTGTGGGAAATGACCTTATTTGGATTCATTTGAAGCTGGCGTGTTGATACTCTTAATTCATATGATAATTACACTGTGAGGAATCCTGTCACTTCTGCTCAGTGTTTACAGCCCCTTTCCCTCAAGTCACAAGACACACACACACACACACACACACACACACACACACACACACACACACACACACAAAGACGACACTTCAGTCAAGCAACTGCCAACTTTAATGTGAACCTTTTGCATGTTTTTGGCGGGTTGACTGTCCTGCTGCCAGTCTGTTGGACCATTAGGGAATAAGATGCCGGCCCGGTGCCACGTGTGGTCCCTCAGTGTGGCCTATTTTTGTGTCATGTCGATGCTATTAGTAGCCGTTGCTCTCGCTCACTGCTTGGCTTTTTGGATCCAATTTAGAAAAATAAGATAAGGACAAATTAAGTTGTTTAAATAACTGACAAAACATTTAAAGAGCCTGTATAATGCAAACTCCCCTTCATCAATGTTTTGTAACAATAAACCATGTTGACTTCACTCGGGTGGGGGCTCTGGGGGGGGATTCTCAGTCAAGTCAACCAACGACTGGACGAACAGGGCAATGTTGACAAAAACAGCATTAGAAAATACAACATTTGCATCTGTATTCACACTGGAAAATATTGATGCTAGACCACGCGATGAATTCAGAGCCATATTAACCCTTTAGGCGCCATGGTCGCAAAATTGCGACAAGCGTCATTGCTGAATTAAACAGGCCATACCGGCAAATATGGTACTAAAAGTAGTTACCACTTTACACCAGGAGATGGCAGATACCTGTGGCTTCAATCTGAGCAGCATTTGTGGGGGGGTTTATATTCAGATTTCGGAGTATAAAGAGAGAGAAAGCCCGCCTCAGTCGAGGAGACGAGGAAGTGGCTGTAGTGGGAGCAGAGAGAGAAAGACAGCGAATTTTACCGAGAATACATTGCCGAGAGGTTTGTTCGAAGTACTTGACGAAGTACTTCGTCAAGTAATGTCTGACTCAGATTCCAAAGAGGAATATTCGCACTCTGATGATGATGTTCAGTCGCCCCCTTAGAGCGAAGTCTGCCTGTGCGTCTTTATGCAGCAGCAGCGAGTCGATGCGCCACGACAGTCACCAAGCAGCACATGCTTCGCCTCAGCGTGGCCGGGGTGTAGTGGGAGTAATCGGCGAATGAGGATGACGGGACGTGGTGGGGGAAGCAGGAGTGCTCAAAACACCGCTAATGGTGATGGAAGGCAAAAGTGTTTCAGCTGTGAACTTCATACAAATAAATCATAATTAGTTTAGTTGTCTGGAAGACTACCTTACACCTGTAAATACACAGACTCATACATACACAACTGCAAGTCTCTTAAATGAGTATCAGCACAAAGATAAAAAACAAAACTATAAAACTTATATAAAAAATGTAATTTACTCCAACAGGGTCCAACAGGACAAAGAAAGCACCTTTTGTTCCAAACTTATTGAGGGAGCTCGTAAATAAGGAAGGTTTGGCAATATTTTTGCACTGCCAAGATTACAATGCCTTGAGATGGTTTGTGGGGAGGTCAACCTGACCAATTGTTTTATTTTACAGCATTATTATCTTTATTTCTAACCAGTGCGGTGTAAGAGAAACCAAACTCTAAAACTCTAACTCCCCTCCTTTAAGCAGAGCCGCTAGCTTCCATTCTTACACGATGGAAATGAGCAATCAGCGCCGCTGCCAAATTATCATATTGCGGTTCTGTACAATTTTGTCCTTTGTCATGTCTACACAAAAACAAACAAACAAAACAAATATTCCACCTGTATTCTATCCATCTACTGTGTTGTGAAGCGCAGTAGTACATTAGGTTCCTCCGGCCCTCCACAAACTTCATTTATCTCATGTACGAGTTTTAATATTTTCAGCCCCCTTTCCATTTTAGTTTGTTTCTGATTTATTGGTCTGATTTGAGACGCCAAGCAGCTCCTGTGTCTGCCAGCAGCGGGGATCCATCTCAGAGGTGTTTGGGTTCAAACAGAAAAATATGATCTTTTGATATGGAGATCGACTGCACCATTTTCTCAGTATTGTTTTTTTTTTTTTTTTATTCATGAAAATGAAAGCAACCACCCTCCAGATTTCTCTGCTTAGATCTGAGTTTTTTAGACTTGTTCTCTCTTAGAGAATGAAGTTGTCCTGCATTCAGCGTTTCAGGAAGACGGGGAATTGGTATGTGTGTGGAACACATTTTCGGAGAATCACTCGTTTCATACATCATCTGTAATTGATGAGGAACTTTGATGAGCTGATGCGCGTGGCGGGACTGTTTTTTTTGCTGACGTTTGCGATATACGGTGCCAAACGGTGTGACGTCGTGGTGGTTCATCCAGCCTACAAGCGTGTTGTGTGATAGAGCAACGTCCTGCCAAAAATGTATCAGTGGAAGTCAGACGGTTAGTGCTAATCAGATACAAACCAACGAAAATTAAAAGATGGTCGTCCTTACTTTGTAAGACAAAAAACAAGGCAACATTTTTCTTTTTTTTGTGTGCAGCCCTTCTTGTGAAAATACAGATGGTCATAACTTTTCAGTAATTGCATAAGATGCTGGTGAGGCTTCAAATTATGCAATAATTTGCTGTGTGTACCGTTGTGTGTGCTTCTTTGTTGGAATTGTAAAATGATTGTATTCATTTATTACATGCAGTTTTTATTGGGATTGTTGGGAGTGCTGCTTGTAGGTTAAAAATGTAAACTTCATTTTTTATTATTACTTCTTTTTATTTGGAAGATTTTAGAACATGGAGCATGGAACATGGAGTTTGCATGTTCTCCCCGTGTCTGCGTGGGTTCTCTCCGGGTTCTCCGGCTTCCTCCCACACTCCAAAAACATGCATGTGAGCTCAATTGAACATTCTAAATTGTCCGTAGGTGTGCATGTGAGTGTGAATGGTTGTCTGTTTCTATGTGGCCCTGCGATGAACTGGCGACTTGTCCAGGGTGTCACCCTTCCTTCGCCCTAAGACAGCTGGGATAGGCTCCAGCAGACCCCCGTGACCCTGAATTGGAATAAGCGGGTATAGAAGATGAATGGATGAATGAATGATTTTAGAACATTATTTGAATTCCAACGTACAGTGACAATGAAGACATGCTGTTCTGTTGAATGCTATCCTTGACCATCTGCGCTGCAAGGCCAGATGAATCCATCCCAACGTTTCGGTTCCGTGTCGAAAGCAGTTGAGCCAAAAGATGATTGGATGCTGCTGCAGCTGCTGCTGCTCGAAAGGCTTGAATGTTATTTATTATAAATCTTGGCTGCACATCAGAGTTGAAGCACATTCTATGGGATGAATGATTCCCTTCTGCCTCAGTGCACTCAGTGCATTTTCACTGTATATTTTAAACTCGACACATCGCAAGTTGTCACACAACTTGCTTTTGCACTGATCATCCGGAGTTTCTGGGTGTCGTTCGGATGGCGTGAGATGGAGGGCGTCAGTGTGGTAAAGCCATTACTGACCCAGCCCCACCAGCCATCACCAGCCTAGCGTGACGCAGAAACTGCAGTCCCTAACGAGGCCTCTGGTCTGTGTCACAGCCAGGCTTTACGATTGTTTAGACCGCTAATGTGGCGATGATTTTCTTAGGAGAAAGTAAACAAAAACACTCACCCAAAAAAAGAGGGAATGAGTGTGAGTCAGGTCGGCAGGAATGTTTCATTTCGACATCCTTCCCTGCTGATTGGTTTGATAATGAAATAGCACTTACATAAAATCGCTTTGTGTTAAATTGGACTTGGGTGGAAAAAGCCAGCGGTGCTGTTGCTTTGCAGGAAACACAACAGTCAAATAAGACAAACAGATGTGTGTAGCGCACAGACACACACACACACACACACACACACATGGCTGATAGTGCACTTCCAGCAATATTCAATCCATCATTCCCATAGAGACGGCTTCTATCTGGCCAGTACCAGATGTTTTGTGTGCATGTTTTTCCGTTCATACCATGACAAATATCTTGATTATTATTCTTCATCTTTGTGCAAACACAGCCTGACCTGAGACCAGAGGGGTTGGGTCATAAACACACTCTGACACTCTGACAAGACCAAAATACACCTGAATCTGTGAGCTAACATGTGCGACTGCTACCTTCTCACTTCAAACAGAAGTACAGCAAAACCCCACAAAACACATGCACGCCAGGTTTTAAACATTTGTTACATCCCTCAGATCCATTTCACATATTGCTCATCACAGATCAGTTTTTGTCCACTTCTGGGCCTTTCCAGTAGTGTTGGGGTAAGGGACACTATTAGGGGTTTTAGGGTTACTTTTATTTGTTCAATTGTGCAGTTTTAGTTGTGTCATGTTCATTTCCCCCGTGTGCCATGACTGAAAGTTCATGCTCAGTTATTTTTTGGCTTTGTGTTCGCCGTGTTTGGCTCAACTCTTAGAAAAGGAAAAAGTTTCTTTGACATGTTGAACCATTACACAACAACATAGTGTTGATCTATTTCGAAAGCCTGTAATAATTGAGTGTGACTTCTGGGAAAGACTTGTAAGGGGTGGAAAGAGGGGGGGAGACTGCTGAGATCATCAAAATATGGAGAAAACTGCTGTTTTCACTATTTTCCTAAATCTTTTACTTTGTTCTCTTTAGCTTTAAGGGGCTGAGCAGTGTACATATGTATATGTATATATTTTTTGCATTTTACATCCTTTCTATGATACATTATTTATAGTAAATGCTTTAGTACAGTGTCATCACAATGTCCAGAATGCACTGGCAGCAGAAGCTTGTTTCAGGTCAGGATGGTGAGCTGAAGGTTAATCATCCGTTTATCCTACAACTTAAAGCCAGTTTTGCTTAGAACCAACTCATTTCATCAGACAAAACAATTCCTCTGTATATGTTTGACAATAAGACAGACAGATGGCACCAATTGTTCCGTGTTAAAGTCTTCGGTTTTGTTTCATCCGCACTTACGGGTTTCCCCACCAGAGGATTTGCCGATCCATCCTCCCTTGTCTTGGCTTTTGAGGTTTATTTCTTCAGAGAGACCAAATAGCTCTGGCCTCGGAGGAAGAAAGCAAACAAGAAAGCTCTGTCTCGGCCATTCATTGCGAATGAAAATGGAAATTCTGTTTCTGTAAAGAAGAATATGCTCGACTGCCGATGTTTGCACTGGACAAGTGAGCTTACTCTTTGTTTCCTCTGTGACATCAGTGCACAACTATGAGGCCATATCCTGATTACGAGTTACAGAACTCGCTTGGGTCTCAGGGCCGACTCCATTTCGTCCGATCTGAAGAGTTTGTGTGTTTGTAAAGTGAAACACCCATGTTGTGGACGGCTCCCAAACAGAGAGGGCTCTCTGCGAGAGAGAGAGTGCTGGTGGAGCCAATTAAGTGTCGGCCACATCTGTTCGCTCCCAGACTCCTGACAATTTATCTGTGGTCAGTGGCAGCAGAGCAGCCTCGTGGAAACGGATGAGATGCGGTCGAGCTTTTCTCCAGAGTTTCTCTTGAAACTTTCCAAAGGGTCCCAAACACTTCTAGGCCCTAAAGACCTGGGGTCCCTTCCAGCGTAAAATTAAAGATTCTTGGGAGGACGGCCGTTGCTGACCGACTGTATTTTGCCAACCTGTGGTAGGAAACAAGGGTGGGAAACAAGACAGGCTGAGTCCAAGGCAGAAAACTGATCGGCTGCTTTTTCTGATCCGCTGCCGCCTGACTGGTTGAATCTGGATCTCCTTCCAGCCATGGACAGAAAAACAAGTGTCCCAGAAAGATCATTTAGTTGCTCTTGGATCTGTCGGCGTTTATTCTAGTTTAGTCTGCCTCCATTCTTTCCACATACTGCACATTCTCCCGTCCAAGTGTGCAGCGATCTGCAGACCACCCTTCTCATTGTGTTCCACAGTTGAGCAAAAGAAGAGCAAAATGGCCAAATACAAGAAAGAACCTTTAAAATGTTCTAGATGGGATTTCCATTGCATTTCCATTGGTTTTATAAGAATGCCTCAGGATCAATTTATAGATTTTTACACTGTGGTAAAGGTCACTTTGCAAATCATCGTAATTTATGTAAATCTCTGCAGTGTGCCTCCTTCTCCCCCATCACTGTTTTGACTCAAGCCTGTCCCCTTAGTGATTAACATTACAACTAATACCGTCACCTAAATCCTGCTGATCAAATCATTTTTCATATTAGGACAAATTAGTTGCTTGTGCTCTTGATGTGGTTCAATAAGTCACAGCGTTGTCTCAGACGGTCTCCTGACGTAAACAGAAGAGTGAGCTCATAATATGCTCCACTTAATCTTAATACGCTGTCCTCTTGTGTCTAGACCTGTGCCGCCGCCCACCAGGAGCTCACAGTAACGAGTTGTGTGCTACCTGCTATGAGACAAGAAACTAGAGGCTTCTAATTTCACTTTATAGCGGGCCAAAATCACAGGCACTGACAGGGAACGTCAGATGTTTTAGTGCTGCATGGTGGCAGGAAACATTTTGTGGCGTCAGGTGATTTGTTGACATCTATTTTTTTTTTTTAAACATCTTTCTCGCTCTATATTTGGCTCATGACTGCCAGAGTCTTTGGTACTTCCTCTTTTCCAACATTCTCTATAATGACTCATTTGTCTGTTTCTTGCAAACACTTTCTGCTCATTGACATTCAAGCCGGACACCGGTGTTAAAATGAAGAAAAAAAAATGGGGAAAATAGCTTAGGTAATGTCTGCT
Organism: Thamnaconus septentrionalis; assembly: GCA_009823395.1. Lineage (NCBI taxonomy): Eukaryota > Metazoa > Chordata > Actinopteri > Tetraodontiformes > Monacanthidae > Thamnaconus > Thamnaconus septentrionalis. The sequence continues at coordinate 25,251,365 of CM020502.1, read as the reverse complement.
GCTAAGTGTGAAAAATAAAACAAGTTCTTACTTTTGTATCCCTCTTATGCAAACCGTCTGAGTTGCTCTTTGTGTCTTTCTTCAGGCGCTTGGAACAAAGTCCCTGTGACGCTTAAAGAGTGTTAAGAAGAGCGTTGCCCTGCAGAAGCAGGAAGCTTTGGGACACCGGGGAGTCGCTTCCTGCATTGACTTGAATTATAGCTGTCTGGGTGTCCTTTGCCCGAGGCTGACAGATGGCTTAAGAGCAGAAGGTGAGTTGCGTAAGACTACTTGAAACGTGGCTGAGACTCCAGTGTTAACAAGGTAAGCCAGTACACTCTGGCCCGTGCAGGTAACGTGAGGTTTTACGAGACTACTACTCAAAAAACAATATGCTTTTCGTGATTCCGAGCGGAGCGTTCCGTCTTTAATGACCCGTACACACTGCATTACAAGCACCAGTGGAATGCCGCGTGTTAAAGCCCATCTGTGGGCCTTTTTGTCCATGTCTGGCGGACACCTGAAGGCTTTAGGGGCTTCTCAGTTTCACTAGCCTGCCAGTGTAAAGGCCAGGAATTTTCAGGTGGGTCCGCAGGGAAGATTAACCTCTGACTCACAACCAGGGGGGGATAAAATTTTAGCAGGGGAACCTGTTGGGACTGACAACTTGTTTACTGAAACCTCCTGAGATGAGCAAAGCACCTAGCAGACACACTGACAGTGGCAAAAAGTGTTGCACAGGTTTGAAAAGTTTAACCAGTTCATCCAAAATCAACTCTGACAGGATATTTGCAAGTACCAGGGTGTTTCACTGTTGGCACTGAAGTACCCTCGTAAAACTATAATACTGTAAAAAGTAGCAGCAGTCCCTGATTTAATGCCAGTAGCTCAATAAACAATATTATTCTCTTATTCCTTTGAATATTTTGTGCCACAGCTTCAATAAAATAGTGCGAGGATAATGAAAGCTGCCAACATTTCAAGTTTATTGAAATATTTTTGTCCCCGTTGTCATAAAAAGGAAATATGTGTAGTACTTCTTGTTCCTTAAAATTGTTAGAACAAAAAACTAAATTAAAGACCAAAATGGCTTCCTGGAAAAAAAAAAAAAATGGAAGAAAAATAATCACACAACAGAAATAAGAAGCAGGAAAACAACAGAACACAGTGTCATCTGCACAGGTAGGTGTTCAGCAAATATTCCCAAAAGACCATTCCAAAAGCAAAAGCAAAAAACGAACAGCTGTGATTTTGCTCCCATGTTCTTCCATAAAGCCTCTGTTTAAAACACATTTTGATGCGGCTTCAGTAGCCACTTGTGTATTCTCTTTTGATGTGACTGAATTAATTAAATCAAAGCAAAAGGGACCTAAACACACAAAATGTTAACCTCAAATGGTCGCAAAAACAGAACATTTAGCTAATTACTGACTGATGGCTACCCAGAAAAACAAAAAAGCTTGGATAGCAACTATCATAAATCATTGCAATAAAAAATGCCAACCTTAAACCTGAAGGCAAGGCTTAATTGGAAAATAAAAGGACAGCATTGTAAACATGGCAAATAATTCAGACAGACAAAGTCCCAGGGAGCAGAGACCCCAACTAGGCTCCACGTGCACGCTGCAATTACGGGGTGTATGAGTCCCTCTGCAAATGACCTCGAACAAATAGCCGGCGATGGCAGAATCCCTCTTGAAAGCAAAACAGGTATTGACCTGCAGATAAACAACCATCAGGCAAAATACCGCTGGCTTCATTTTATTGCACTGCCACTTAGTCTCTATCCATGTCTTAAATCAAACCTGGCTGCAGGTTTTAAGTGCTTCCCGAACTGGTGGAGCAAGTGGCCTTCAATAATAATAATAATAATAATAATAATAATAATAATAATAATAATAATAAGAAGAAGAAAAACAACAACAAATTGAAAAATAATATTAGGCAGTTCTCTTTGTTTATCGTGAAAACAATCTGGGTTGTGACAGTTTTGCATGTGTTTTCCACTGGAAAAGACTTTAGAAACCTTAAACATCCTGCAGGTTGACTTATGATATGTAAATCGCAGCTTGATTGATGCTCCAGTAACACGAGGTTATTGCCTGCGAGCATGTATGATTCCCGCAGGAAACTGCAGAAACGAACGCGTTCGGTTTTCTGGACTGATATGCCGCTTTCTGGCATGACATGGAAACTCATGGGCCCCCTTGTGGAGCTTGAAGAAATCATCCAAATAAGTAAATAAATAAATAAATAAGCAAGCAAGCAAACGCAAACTTGTTCAATGGGTGTGTGCGCGCCAGGTGAGGCGAGAGCGTGAATTAGGAAGTTTGGGTACAATTTCTTGTTTTGTGTCTGAAAGTCAGAAATGGCTTCACTTTGAGCTTCTGCATGTGGGTTAAATGTAGCCTGGGCAGATGATGTGTGTGTGTGTGTGTGTGTGTGTGTGTGGAGGTCCCTCTGGCTCCCATGGTTTCTTTCCCTATCCCCTCCTCTCTCATTTCCCCCTCCCTCTTTCTTCCTTTCCCCTGCTGTGCCTCACTCCCTTCTCTTAGCTACCTCAAGCGCCACCTCCCTCTCGCTCGTGCAATAGCACTCAGTTTTTTTCTTCTTGTCTTTTAACCCTTTGCAAGGCCTTTTATATCCTTGCAAGATTAAGTTTGAGCTTCAAGCAGGGAGCGAGGTCAGCGCGGTCACATCTGATTTTTGAGCTGAGATTACGCTCACTTTGATTTCAGGTTTAGCATTAAGCCAGTTTAGGCAGCAGAGTCTAGGCTGGGCTAAATGTAGTTTCACGGTTCACAGTAAGAAAAAAATGTGTCTCTATGTCTCTGTGTGTGTTTTTGCATCTATGCAAAAAAAGTAAAGCAGAAGCAGCAGAAGTATCATTGTGCACGCATGCAGAATTTAGTGTCTGTGTGTATGTGTGTGTGTGTGCATACCAGCTTTACAACTGTATCAAATTCCCTCACGTGAAAAAGAACGGCCGCAAATGACAAGTTGCCAGTCACCGCCATCATTAGAACATCCCGTCTCCCAATTATTTGTCTTCTCTAAAACTGCTGCTGCGACTGTGTGGAATGTTGCACACTCAGGTTGAAACGGCCTTAATTTGCATGCTGGAATCGCTGCATTCTTTCTTTCTTTCTTTCTTTCTTTTCCCACATTTTCGATAAAGTCCCCTTTGGATTTTTGGAGGATCTGCCCGAGCGCACAACCACATCTTCCTCCGCATGTCTGGCTGAGTCATCCAGGGTGTGGTTTAATATCCTGTTCCATTTTGCTCCTTTCTCCCAGCTTTATACTTCTTGGCCCGGTCTAATTCCTGTAAAGTTTCACAAAATGTGGTCAGCATTAGAAATAAAGGCCAGGATTTAGCACTTCCAGTCATGGAGTTTATCGACGAGCTCCGCTTGTCGCAGAGAAACTGCCTCCGGTCTCATTTTTTTTCAAAATAGAGGATAAAAAAAATGATAAATAAAATAAACCTCACGTCCGTGATACTCATTGACACCAACTCGCAGTGAGGTGTTCTTGCAAAACTCCTGTTGGAATCAGTGCGAATGTGTCACGTAACACACACACAAAAAGATGCACTCACAGTTGCATTCATTCCATTGTTTGCAAGTTGCCTTCAGTGTGTGCATGAGTTGAGGGTGCAGTTCACATGATCACGACTTATAGCAGACTCTCACACACGTGACTGCAAAGGGCCATGTTTGCACAGGTTGCGCATAAATGCAGGTATGCACAGATGCACAGCTGGACACAATCCAGATTTACTGAGATTTATTAGAGAAGGGTCATTAAACAAAGAGGGAGGCGTGTTATTGGGTGGAACCAGGTTGATGTGGTGTTGTGACAGAGGGTTGGGGTCCAGCTGGACCGTAGGGAGGTGCTGGTGAGCTCCCGGCTCTCCCGGCTCAAACTCTTCCTTTCTGGACACGTGCTGAGCCTGGATCCATCCCTACCGTCTCTCCTCCTCCTCCTCCCTGCTCTCTGCTCTCGGCCCTCTTCTTCTTCACTCCTCCACCTTCTCCCGCCACAACCCTCCCCCTTCCTGTCTCCAAGGCCTGCATGTGTGCACTGCCACGTCGCTGTGTGGATTTAATAGAGTCAGGGAGAGATCGAAAAGCGGAGGGAAGTGCCAGGCACCTCCGTGTGGGCTTAAGCTTTTCTGCACTTTTTGTGCACTTTTTCCCCACCCTTTCGCTCTTCTCTTGCAGGAAAAAAAAAAAAAAAAAATCCTCGTAATACATGTCTTCAGTACTTGACTTCTTACACATAAAGCTCATACTTGAAATACCTTATGTATTGATTGATTGATTTTTGCTTTGCTGAAGTTTAAAATCTGCCAGCTCACTCTTGTGTGTGGATGTGCTATTTATAAACGTGTGTGCTGCTGGCGTGTCTGCGTGTACAGTGTGGCGTGACCTTTAAATGTGCAAATATTCCCCACAAGATGCACTTTCTTGGGAGTTTTTTTTTTCCAGTCTGATTGCCACACTTTCTATTTATCCACTGGAAAGGACCCAAACTCGCGTTCAGATTATTTTATGAATACACATTTACAGACGTGTCCCAGAGAAAACCGTTTTCCAGTCCATTTCTGCCATCTAGTGGCTGCTTTGCTGACAGCACATTTACATTTTTTTGTTTCTTTGGCTTTGGTTTCTTTGTATGACGTAACAAAACACTGTTGACGTTTTCTTGCTCTAATATTAATTCCTGCGGGGAATTGTCGTTGCATGAACACCTCACAAAAACACAGAAAAAAAACCTCTAGTGCTTTATTTATGGACAATGGCAACCATGGCACTGTGCAAGACTTGGACCAGTGTTTTTTTTAATGAGTACGGAGAAAATTGACTTGAAAGTGCTGCAGCTCACTGTCGCCAGGTAATGATTTCCATGGGTTTTTATGTGGAAGCAAGATGATGGCCAGCACGAAAATCAAATAAAATGCAAGCTGAGGAATTTTCACAGCCAGCAAATTTGTGTTTCATTAAGTTTTATTGAAATTGTGCTGGATGTTTTGGACACTTTATTTCAGAAACATGCACGCAAAGGGGACTATACAGAAATTCATAACAAGACAGAATTAAACATTGATAATTTTATTTCATACAAAGGACAGACAGGGGAATCTGGAACCACCTTTTTTTTTTTTTTTTTTTTTTTTTTTTTTTTTTACTATTTTCATCTGTTTGTCTGAAGTACCACCAAAACTTTGCCTCTCAAGTGTACCTAAAGAAAGATTAGATTAAAAAAAAAAAATGCATGTTTGCCGCTTTTGTGCAACAAGTCATTCTCAGAATGGGAACACAATGTCACCAGCAAACTTGTTGTATTTAAATGTTAATGCTTTTTAAAGCTGATCTGAGGGGGGTTTTGGACCCCAGTTAAACAATCGCGCTATTTGGATTTTCATTGCGCTGGTCAACTTCTCCAGTCATGTTCCAAAACCTTGAGGCATTCTGAGGGAAAGAGGCTGTGGGAAGAGATTTAGATTTCATACGAGTGCATGGGCAAAAATGAGGCTGGGTTGGATGACAAACCCAAACTGAATCTCACACACAATAAATGGGTTTTTATACAGATTTCTGGTCATTTTGAGCACTTTTGTTGTGGCACGAACATGGAGTTAACCACACTCCTTAGATGGTTTGCACAAAAATGCGTTCTTATTTGGATTCTTGGATTCTACAGACTGGGCTATAAAAAAAGATTCCCGTATGAGAAATTTGAGTCCCTTATATTAACAATGATTGTGATGAAATGCTAAAGCTGGTACTTTTCCTTTAGCTTTTGGATCGGCTTTTTGACTGGCCAAATAAATATGGCACGAACATGAATTAGACACCACTTGAACCTAATCCATCAATCGCTGCACCTGACTCCAATGTTTGGTTGATGCTCATATCGTATATCTCAGAAGTCTGTTTTTGTCGTCATTCCAACACTGGTAGGTGCATCAAATTTTCAGATTTGGCATGACTGCAGCCCGACTTTGTTTTCCCACTTGAGGGTCAGTAAAAATGCACCACTTGGAATCCCCGTAAGCATCTGAAAGCCTGCGCATCCAACTTGGCCATGTCGATTAAATTGTGCTCCAGCTGAACCCTGACGAGCCCGCTGAGACTCAGACTTTTATCCCCCCAGCAGAAAGCGTCACAGGGAACCGATTGAATCCTGTTATGGGTCAGCACCACGGAGTGCAGACCCTGTGGGAGCTGCCGTGGTACCTGCCGCAGGCTGTTGTTGCACAAGTCCAACTGGTGCAGGACCGGCAGTGCCTTGAACGCCCCCGGGGCCACTTTGAAGATTTTGTTCCTCGCTAATCCCAGGTGTTCAAGGTGTTTTAAGGAGCTCAGGGTTGTCTTCCTGATGGAAGAGATGAGGTTGCCCTCCAGATTTAGAGTCTTCAGTGAGCGGGGAAGGTACTGCGGCACTTGTTTGAGTCGGTTCCCCTCCAAGTTGAGGCTTTCCAAGTGAGTTGCGTTTAGCAGGGAGTCCCTGAGAAGACCTCTGTTGCTCAGCCTGTTGGCACTCAGATCCAACACCATCAGCTCTGAAACCCCGTTGAAGGCTCCTCCGCGAAACTGCCCGATGTGGTTGCCTCTCAGGTAGAGTTCCTTGATGGACAGTGGCAGACCCAAGGGAACCGACGTCAACTGGTTGTGGTCCAGGTTGAGAGTGCGCAGCTTGGTCAGTGGGGAAAGGACTGAACTTGGAAGAGAGTCTGAACCGTTCCCGAGGCTGTTGTTGCTGAGGCTCAGCACCAAGAGACCAGGGCACTGTGCCCAGGCTGCTTCAGACATCACGCTCACCTTGTTGCCATCCAAGCGAAGCTCCTCCAGGGAGAGCGGAAGATCAGTCGGCACGCTGTCCAGGAGGTTCCTGTCCAGGTAGAGGCGCTTCAAAGCTGGGATGCCTTCGAAAGCCCCCTGTATTGCGCCGTCTGTGAGCTGATTGTTGCTCAGCACTAGGAACTCCAAGCAGACATACTCGTCAAGCAGGTCGAGCTGGATGCTGCTGATGTGATTGTTCATGAGGAGGACGTAGCGTGAATTGTAGGGGATGCCGTAGGGAACCCTTTCCACCCCCTTGTCTGAGCACTGGACCACTCTGAGAGGCAAAACAAAAGGAATTGAACTGTAAAATTGTGTAAGAGGCCAATAAATTGTCAAAGTTCACACACTAGACATTCTTTTGATGTTTCAGGCTCACAAACATATTAGCTTTGTGACATTTTGGTAATTTGGCTTGGTGTTGCTTGGCTATACGTTATATATATATATATATATATATATATATATATATATATATATATATATATATATATATATATATAAAATATGTGTTTCATCAAAATTCTCAGACCATAGTTTGAGAGTAAACAGAAAAAATCTATCAAAATGTCAAAAGGGGCTGAGCCTGAAAGCAAGCAATCAGTTCATATGTAAAAAAAAGTTCATATCTTCAATAGGTGTTATGGTCTTATTATGACTGCATTTGAGTCATGGTTTCATGTTATTCAGGCCTCACCTTCCATAGCAGGCACACTCAGGAGGACAGTAGTCATCCAGGAAATATGGAAAGTGGGTTGGCGCCGCCACTTCCTCCATCTTGGCGAGCTTCTGCGTCCTGTTGTCTTTTTTCCTTTTCTTTTCCTTGAGCTTGTCTGCATTCTTTTTCCCATTCGTTTTGTTTCCTTTTACCTGCTTCACCGAAGCAGCCACTACAGCGGCCAGTTGCATCTCGACTGAAGGTTTGGTCACAAGAGGTCGGGCGGGAGAGGGTTTGTTTTGCGTTGCTGTGAGTTCCATGTTGTTTTTCATACTCGTTTGGCTTTTACCTGCAGATTCAGCCACATTTTTCATTGTATTTTTACTTGATTTCTGTCTCTGAATGGGCTCTCTCGTCTTTGAATATTTGGTTGTAAGCTCAAGTGTGGTTTCGGGTGTTGCCACTTGCACCTCTGGGATAAGTCCAGCTGGTTTCAGCTGGTTTGCTTCTTCTGTGGCGTGCGGCTCATTCGGACTCGCCTGCCCTTCGAGTTCATTCTGAATTCTGAAACGATGTGTGGGACTCTGAAGCACCTTTGGGGTGACCTCTTCAATTGGAGGGAAGGACGTCCCCCTGCCAGGAGCCTCTGTTGAGACTAGAATGTGATTTGCTGTTGCAGATTTTGTGGCGGGAAACTTGGTCTGTGCTCCCTGTTGCGTCGTGCTCAGAGGAGGTGTGAGATTGCTGTCCATGGTGCGATCTGCCCTTTCTTGCTCGGCTAATTCGTGCTTTGCATTTTTTATGTTCTCCACTTCCAACTCCTCATTTCCTCCCTTGTCTTCTTCACTTTCCTGAAGATGAAGCCCTGCCACCAACATGCCCTCCTTCTCTTCCTCCTCCACTTTTTGCCTTGGTTTGTCCATCTCAACAATTTTCTTGGATCTCTCAAGAGTTTCTCCAGCTTTTTCCACCTCTGTTAGTTTGGTGCGACTATTAAGTGTTTGTGTTTCGTCCACCTCATGACCTTTTCCATCCCTGTCCAAAATACCTACCTCTGTCAATGTCAAAGCTGGAATGGGAAACATAGCAACGGTCAGTGTATCTCTTCATCTTTTTGTCAGAAACGTTGTCAAACGTTGGCTACAGTGTGACGGCAGTTCTTGTTGTTGTGAGGTGCTAAACTTACTGGGTTGCAGGACGTATGAATGCCCAGACACTATGAGGATGACAAGCAGCAGTGTGAGTGTTTCCATGTTACCTAAAGAAACAGAGCTTAAATTAGGAGACAATTAAAACGCCAACCCTCAAGGACCGCATCAGTCTTGTAAAACACTTGATCACCACTGATAAGTGGTTCGGTTTACACAGCAACCAAAAAGTGAATTCTACCTTCTTTAAATGTGTATGTTAGCTGGCTACTTATAAGTGTAGCTTCTTAAAGTAACCAACATCTTTTAGATACACAAGTCAGATATTTTTGGGAGCCAAAGCTGTGCTGTGTATTATGGATTAAAAGCAACAGTTGGTGTGTGGCTCACATAGGCCCAGTTAGAAAAAACAAAAATCATTCAATCATTCGTGCCCAGGTTCAGTCCAGCCTGATTTATGTTTCTTACCTGCCTTATGTGTCTCAGCGAGGTCCCTGCATGCGTGTTATCCTTCTGACCTCTCACCTGCCTCCCTTTGTGCACTCAGTACTGAGGGAGAACTGAAAAAGGAGAAACATTGGGACCCCAGTGGAAAATAAGGTTTATCTCATCCCCTCGTGGTCTCTGTGGAGGCTTTTCACACACTCCCTCTGGATGAGGCAACAGTAATGACTCCTCACATGCCATTATCTGGAGGGGAATTCTCACACTTACCCTCAACTTACCCTCGAGGAATCCAAAGGATCAATAGTGGGAAAGAGGAGCAATTTTGGGAGGCTCAGGGGTCAGAGGTGACAGTAGCCACTGTTTGCCCCACCGCAGGATGATATTGGGATGTCACTGGTCATGTGGTGGTGGTAAGTGGAGCATAAGCTGCTCAGAGTTAAGTCCAGGGCCTGCTGCTGACATTGGCTGGCGATAGTGAAACACTTCTTTCTTTGTTTTTCAAGAAAATGTGTTGTTAATGAGTAAACTTTAATTGTGTCTAACTGCTGGTCAACCATTCTGTCTGATAAAACACATCAAGTAATGAAACAAAAATAGCGTGTTTTGACTTGACATGAAGATACATTTGCATACCACAGGGGGGCACTATAGGCCCACAAAAGACTGAATACCCCGCTCAGAAAGAACACCTACATGGTTTCTCCTCATCTGTAGCAGGAAGTGAGAGAGGTGACATCAGCCATATGAATATCGAATGGCAGGAAAAAGGTGGTTATAGGGTGTGTGTGTGTGTGTGTGGGGGGGGGGGGGGGGGAGAGGCGGTGATAAAAGGGGGATGAATGAATGGAAGCTGGAGGGGATTTTTACACCTTTGGAGATGTGGCATCCCATTTCCTGCAAAATGTGACGTCATGTATAGGAGGAGATTGTGTGTGCGTGTGTGTGTGTGTGTGTGTGTGTGTGTGTGTGTGTGTGTGTGTGTGTGTGTGTGTGTGTGCATACATAAAGCAGCAGTGATGGAGGAACTGAGAGATGGCGATGGCTCTAATAAGCCGACCTCTGTTCAGGGTTGAAAACATCCCCTCTATCTTGCCTGTTGACTCTGTACATCTTTGGCTTTTTACAGAGAGTATAATCCTCTTTAAAACCTGCAAAATTCAGAGAGGGTCAGGCTTGGGGTTATCACATCTTTTCCCGTTACCAGCCCCCAGTGTGCCATCTTTTATGTCTCATCTGCGGCATCAGAAAAAGGGGGAAAAAAATCCCTTCCGCAGACATGGCTCACCAACATATATTTATGAAAAATCTGTCTGTCTGGACTTTTGCCTTCCAGCGGATTGACTTCAGCTGCTGAATGATTGTGGCTGCCGCTCTATCCCAAACATCCCTAACGGCTGCCCAGCTGCCTCACCTTTTGGGTTTATAGTCTGGCAGAGCACCAACATTTTGGGTAATGGAAGAAAAAAAATATATTTCATCTTGTCAAAGTGCTTGCCGTTTGTGTGAAAGTAGGTCACAGATATGAATCAATACCGTTTCCCTTTGTGCATGTGAAAGATTGGTAATATTTAGCAGCTTGGTTCTGATCATTTTGCTTGTATGTTGGTCAAAAACTCCAAAATAAGGATTATTTGACACCGACAACTAAAAGATGGTAGTGTGGGGCTTGCATGAGGTTTCAGTATGCTTGCGTGTGCCTATTATGCGCTACCAATGAGCGTTATTGTGAGATTCTGATGTATGCTTACAACCGTGGCGTTTATGGTTATGCAAGTAGTTCATATAATTGATGACGACCTTGATGCGGGCTGCCCTGAGGCTTAAACAGCAATGCTTAATTTACAGTAAACATGCATAATATTAATATTTTGCCAGCAGAAGAACAGCACAAATGATGCAATAAATTGTTGGAGGGAGGAGATGACTTGAGTGACAGCGAGGGCTGGGAGCAAAACAAACCCTTCCTTCTTCCCCCAAACCATCCCATCTGCTCATAGAGTCTGACCAGTGGCAGAGGCGGTGGCGAGGGGGCTGGGAATGGGGGTTAATAAGGGCAAAGGCCAAAGGTCACAGACAGCGATCAATTTGACGGCCGAGACCCACATTTTGTGTGCCGTGCAGAGGCGCACTGTGGCTCCTCTGTCCTGATGTTTACACTGTCAACATGGCCAGGTGCTGCAAAATAAATGCATCGGGCAGCAAAATGCATGATTTATAAATAGCACAAAGAGCAAAAAATGTGCTCTACTGGTCGCTAACTTTATTTCAGTGTTTGTTTTTACCTTTCCGTGCATCAACCACTTATCAACCGTCAGAAGACAGAAGCACCAGTTTTAGCTGGTGGTCACAAGCAGAGGGCTAAATACTCTGTTTTCTGGACATCTGTACAGTTTCCAGAGTTAAAAAATATAAAAACCTGACAGTGGGTATAATGTAATGTCCTTTAGAAGAGGAAAAGGAATCAAAATCTTTTTTGTATCCAAATATTTGTTTCCTTTATTTACATCCAAAGGTTCATCCCCATGAAATTCTACTTTCTACAGAAAGGGCAGCATGAGGAAAAATGGGTGAGAACTTCAAGCGTAGAAAAATGAAAAACACCATTTCAGAAACTATTTTTATTTCTTTTTTTTTTTTTATCACCACGCTTTGAAGTTTGCATGAGCGTGTCTCTTTGCGATCGCTTCCAAATCAAAGGCTCTGAACTGACATCGAGGTCCTTTAGTGTTTTGGACGTAGCTTATCTGACAGATCTGCGGGTCATCATAAACAGCGCGTCCTCGGTCAGGACGGGCTAATCAAAAGAAGGTCGGGTCGGGAGAGGACAGGAACACGATGCACGGAGAGAGTGACATCAGCATTGCTGCAGAAAGGCAGGGCTGGGTACAAAGGCTGGCATGAGATGCAAACACGCATTCCTGTCAAAACGTGCATCTCATCTCCGATTGGGACCTTCACCTAAGGAGGCACGCTAATCAGCTGCACACAACCTCATGTGTTCAAGACTTTGCATCCTTCCACATCAACGTTTCAAAAGTTGAGAAAGAGCAAGAGAGTGAGAGAGAGAAAGGAAGTGGATCAGTTTTGTGGATGTGGACAAGAGGTGCATTAAAGCGACTATCTGAGGCCTCTCTGACATTTGGCCGTCACATATTACACCGAGGCGGGAGCACGGCAAGCCGAGCTGCCTCTTTTGTCCTCCAAATTACCCCATTGTTCCTCCGCAGTGACTCATGTGTTACTGAAAAAGTCCATTTAGAGCGCGCTGTGGTTATTGCTCCTGGTGTGTGTGTGTGTTTATGGACGATTTTTGACGCCGTCACCCGAGATACAATCCCCATATTTCACATGATGCATGTTCCAATCATGTCTGGCTTCATAGTCCATTTTGGTCCCAATGGTATCATCTTCTTTTGCCTTCTCTCTTTTTTTTTCTCTCTGCATGGCAACAAGTGTGAAGCGTCTGGGCAGGAAAAAAAAAACATACAGGAAATCCTTCTCGTCGGACCCGAGGAGGAGGTGCGAGTGGTCACAGACTGTTTTGCAGTCTGATGTAGGTCAGTGGATGTAGTTAACCATTTTCCAGCGCTGCACAGCATTCTCTGCAAAAACAAGGCTGTAGCAGCCAGGGCAGTTGTGTTTGCACCCATCCCCCAAGAAGCACGACAAAGAAAGCACTGTCTATAAAATTGTGATTAAAGGGCGCAACAGTGTCAGTCACTGGGGTTTCATGCAGCCCAGGAGCGTCCTGATGGTTCCTCCAGTTGTTATTGTTCTAAACAATTTCATGCATTCTATGGTCCGTTTTCCTGACACCAGGTTTGCCAACTCAAAGCATACAATTTTGTAGTAAGTCGTCTAAAGGAATTAAAGAAAAACAAACTGTTTAAAATTACATTTATTACACAGAAAAGTTGAGTTGGTGAAGTTGTTGGCAGTGGTGTCAAGAATCCATGGCTTCAACCCCTTTGTGTGCAAGCATTACACCCTTTTTTGTTTACTTCTCAGTCCAGACACAAAAACACTATCACTGAATAGTTTATGTAGATTGAGTACAAGGTCTTTGGACCACATGTGGCCTCATTCAGGGTTTGGATTTAGGTTTTCAGTTTTATTTCATTTTTAAAGTCTCAACTGCTTTTTGTGAAATGCATGTTGGAGTAGCACCTACCGGACTAGCACCTACCAGAACTTACCTCAAAAAGTTTTCTTTAAAAGTTTACTGCCACGAAACATGCACAACATGTACTGCATACATCAAAACTTTAATGTCAGTAAAACTGGCAACATCAGCAACAAAGCTCGAAGTGCAGAGAACTTTTGGTGCTGTGTGTGTGTGTGTGTGTGTGTGTGTGTGTGTGTGTGTGTGTGTGTCTGAGCGTTGAGGGGGTCCCTTGTTATTATGTCCCGCAGCTTTACAATGGAACAGCTGTGCTGGGCCTCCAGCAGCCGCCTCCAAACAAGGCACGGGCTGCCTGGCAACTGCCTTCCCATTGGCCAGCATTCCACTTCCTCGAACCAATCACGCGGGCTGGGCGATGAGGAAGTGAATGGGGGAGAAAAACACAACAGAGAAGAAGGGGGGCAGGGAGAGAGCTGAAAGAAGTGTGAGAAAGTTTTGCCATGAAGAACACACAAAGAGATTTTGGCTCACGTTTCCAATGGGGGCCGATAAGATTGAGACAACAGAAAGCGAGGGGGGACTCACCCCTCTTAACGGGGGTCACGGTGAGAAGTTTCAACTCAGTCCGAGGGGAAAAAAGAATTTTATAACTTTTCAAAGCACATCTCTGTTTAATTCCTACACTCTAAAATTCCTTGCAGCCATGTAGTATTTTTACCTCAAAGTGAGATTTTACAGTGTAAGTTTAGTCAGTTTTGTCTTGGCTTGTCCACAAAAGTTTAATTTTAGATAAAAATTTCTTTCCCCCAGTCAAAAACACAATTTGAACACAAACAATGCCAAATCAGACACAAATAAGAAACCTGCTTAATGAAATAAATACTGCTATTTGTTACATTTCCTTCTTTCCCCTTCATGTCCTGGCTAGACATTTTTCTTTGACAACACAAAGGTGGCGACTTTGCACTCTTGTTACCAGCCTTTGTGCCTTGCAGGCTGAGACACGGCACCATAAAAAAAACAACATGCGTTTCCTGGGCTCTGTGTGGGTTCGCTCTCGTATTTGAGTCACACCTCTCGGGGAGATAAAGGTGCTTGTTTTACAGTAGCGATGACGCAGACAGTCGCTAGATGTGGGGTATGGGGAGGAGAAATGAGGAAGACGCTTTGAGGGTGATAAACAAGTCTCGGCTCTCTGGTATAGTGTGTGGCGACGTGACGGTTTCGCAGAAAAGAAGACAATCTAGAACCCAGAACTTTGAGGAAAAAACATTCGCAGTGACACATCGTTCGTCTCTTCCCTGGAGGTTGACACCTCCTACCAAAATCTCAGTTGCAGTTTCTTGAGAAAACAGCCGTGCAGCCGAGAAAAATGCACGGAAGAGCCAGTGTGTGATGTGGTGAGGCAGGCAGTGCAGGAAGCTGAAAAGATTTGCCTCCTCAGAAAGGAGAAAAAAAACACAAAACAGACTGAATTACTGGCAGACACAGTTCCAGGTCAGCACGCAATCACCATAATCAGCCATTCACCCGGCCCCGATGTGAGGATGTTATTTTCAGTAATATTGAAAGTACACAACAAATAATATACATCTCACAAACAAATAAAAGGAATGGGGACAGCACAGTTTGAAACAGCTAGGACGCCCAAAGCACACCCCCAGTGTGCTTTGGCAGGAAGCTCCAAACAGAGTGCTAAATGTGTTGTTTACTGGAGATTTTGTTTGGAGGCTGGAGTGATGAGTGAATAACTCAGTTTTTTTTTTCTTCCGTTGACTTTGTGCAATAATTTGTATCCACCGCTGGTAAATTATATATATTATTCTGGTTCTTTATTTTTTCAAATAAGATTTTTTCTGTGGTTGGGTCGTTGCTACACCAAACTGGACAGCCACTGTGATCGATGCGATCTTAACCGGCCCGGTGAGGCCTCATATGTGTGCGCAAGAGACCTGTCTTGGCACGCAGAAGGATTAATAAATGAAGGCACTCACACATGTAAATGCGTGTTTATTAGGCAGCTTGCCTGTGGCAAGTCGTTTTCAGGCTGAAGCCAAAACTAAATTTACTCCGTTTGTCAGTGCATGATTGCAGACTAATGAAACCTCAGGCCTGCGGGGCAACGAGTGAAAAAAACAAAACAAAACAAACAGAAAAAAAGCCTTTAATTCCGTCCTTGCGTGGTAAACTGAGCTGCACGGTGGGATTTTCAGCACGGAGGTGGCTATAATTCAATTTGGAGGTAAAACCACGGAGAGCTTCGCTCTTGCGGCGCCATGCGTCAAGTTATCGCCGCGTTTTGTTGTCGTGTCCTCTCACAAGGACGCGCGCCACAACAGTTGCCATCCATCTCGATGAGCCGGCTGCCTCCCCTTGAACCAGCAGCGGCTGTAGCCTGAGGCTCAACAGAGCCCCAACTGTAAAGTCGCCACAGCTGTTGGAGGCGGGAGAGGAGCTCCAGCAGACGAGGTTTATAAATGAGTAACACCGGCCTCCCCGAGCCACAAGGTGAAGGACAATCACAACCACGTAAACAATGTGCCTACACAGCGGTATTGGCTCCAGCATGATGAATAATCTACACATTCCAGAGGCCAGTTGGACCACTGCACCAATCAAGCTAAAAGGACAGATTCCTTTTCCTGAATAAAAATGGAAGTTGTGCTGTTGAAATATTTAGTTTTGGGACATAGATGCTGTGGTGGTTTAAAATGGAATATATATGGTGTGAGCAGCAAGGACACTGACCAACGCCAAAAAGTCTGTCCATTGATGGACATCTGCAGCTGGCAAATGACCACAAGACAAGAATACGCCATAGCAGTCAGAGGTTGCAAGACCAGCTAGAGATCTGTTGGTATAGTCACTCCTTATAAGAGAGCAGCTGTAGCTTTGGTTCAAGTACAACACCTTCTTGGGATTTCCATAGGACAGGAGACACTATTTTTGACATGCTGGTCTCTTTAAAACTGCGTGTACTCCAGCACATCGGGGATTCATCATTGTGTTCATCGTCGGTGCGTCATAGGATGTTGTTGTCTTGTTTTTTGTAATTCTGGATGACTTCAGGTTGCTGTACAAATTTTCATCTGTCAGTAAACCTGCAAGAAATGCCTCTGATCCTTGCCTACTTTGCTTTTATTTCAACTTTTGAACTGATTGATCAGCAACTATGGAAAGCTATGGAACATCAGTTGTCCAGGAGGACCCGGAAAGTATTGCACTGGCCCCGGGCCTTTCTTTGGTTACAACATTTGGCGAGCCAGCCAGGAGAGATTTGCGATATACAACAATACTGCATGTAGTAAGATGGATGGATTTAAGTCCATGACCCCTGGAGTACGAATGTCATTGTTATCTGAACTCATAATACCCAGAATTAAACTAGAATTGTTTCAATTTCAAGCCTAGTGTGCCTCTATGATCTGGTTTGTTTGTTGATGAAGGCTGAGTACTAAGGGGACTCTGCTAATGCTGGGGTGCACCAACACTTTATTTGTGCCACGGCAGTTCCCCCACCCCTCCACCTGCCCCCGCCCTCAAGCCAGACCACATGCGGTCTGCAATCCAAGGGGCATCTAAAGGACATCAACCAAAACAGGACCTGGCATTGTGCAACCAAACGAGCCAGAGCGGGGGAGTCTACCCGGACTGACCAATCACAGCTCAGATCAATACGGAGCCGGTCTCTACTGTGTGAGAAAACAGCCTCTATCTGCTCCCAGACAATCCCGGCTTAATCCACCACGCGGTCCAGTCCTGGATTACCATGTCTGCTCCGCCCACAATCGCTGCATAATGGAAATTAGACAGGATTGACTTGGGCTAGGAAAAAAAATGGATGAGGACCGCGAGCATTAAAACCCAGCAGACATCCCTGTGTTGTCCTGAAAACAGTGATTATACCTGTCATTTCCCCCAGATTAGTTGGTGTCCAGTCGATTGGAGACAATCACCTCCTCACACAGGCACAAAGCGTGATGGCAGAGGTCACGTGGCCGAGCAACAACTCACCCATCCAGATTTGTGTGGTTTCTAGATTGAAATTGGCACAAAAATGTAAGACAGATTCAGTGTCTGTCTGTGCTGAGGGGTGAAGAACTTGGTGTCCATGCACGATACTGGTTGGCCGCTTCATCTTGTGTGCCTTGAATGCCTCGGAATTTGATTGAAGCCACATTATTCGCACATGGTTGAGCGAAGAAACCGGCTTAACCGTTGCCATGTCGCCTTCTCTTTCTCGCTCAAAGAACCTGCCGAACCTCTGATCTGCTCGCTGCTCGCACACGTCCTTTCATTTTCCGCCAGCTTTGTTTTCCCGTGCGCACCCGCAAGAACAGGAGGAGCTTTTTGCCGGAGCTCAGCCGGTGATGCTGGGAGACCTGAAAGCAAATGAATGTGTGAAGGAGGTGCTTGCCTGTTAATTATAACTTTGTACAGTGCGAGTGATAATGGAAGAGTGTCAGAAAGGAAAATTCAGCTGTGATAACGATCACGCACGAAAGAGCTTTAATGGACTTGGTCTCGGCTTCAACGAGGTTGAACGTTTTCTGGGAAATCAATGACACAATGGAAAAAGTCAGGTGTCAATATTCCGACTGTCGCTGGTGCTGCTGTACAAAGTGTGGTCACAAGCACGAAAGTGACTTCAAGCCTCATAAAGACACCCATTTTTGCAATTATATTTTGCTCAGATATTAGAATCAAGTTGTTTTTTTAAATTGGCAAAAATATGACCATATTTCTCATTTGAAACCAGTGGTCTTGCCCTCTGCTGGTCATATGAGAGAAAGCAGATTCCGATTTTTTTCACCCTCTTAGAGCTTGACACAAGCGGTAAATCGTGAAAAGAATTCATAACAGGCTGGCATGCAAATAATATTTCATGCTCCTCTGGCACCGTGTGGAAAAATTCTACAGAACATTTTGAGTTATGTCTGCCCAGTGACATTAGCCTAACAAGATGTACCGCTAGGCTGCAGGCCTCAAGTGGCCTTTCCGTGACGCACAGTGTCAAGTCCGCTGCGTCGGAGCCTGTTCTTTATCAAAAAAGTGTATGGCGTTGCTCATCAATGGAAGCATGTGCTCTCAGGTCCTTGCTTATGTGAAAAAAATGAAAAAAAAGTTGTGAAGATTAAAGACAAAGAGAGCAGCCAATGAAGTTGAAACAAAGAATGGCACAGAGTCTGAAGTTGACTGAGAACATACAAGCATATGGGCAAGTTTCACGGCAGTAGAGACACATAGGCGGTGGTGTGAGAGCCGCCTAGAACCATCTGCTTAGCAGCCATAAGTGTAAAACTGCTCCCTCATCCAACCACACCAGAGTGCGACTGCCATCCCACCCAAAGAAATGCGTAAATCCAGGCTTTCCTTTGCCAATTTTCTTAATAGTCCTCCTCCTGCTTGCATTTTCCAGCCGTTTGTACTCTTTCCTGCCATTATCTGCGACGCAGCCCTCTGTAGAAGTGGATGATGAGTGGTGTGGTGCAAATGATCCCGACTAAAACAGTGATTTACATCCTGAGGTAAAAGACTCGGTGGTCCAAAAAAAAAAAAAAAAAACCCTGGCTGCTCGTAAGCAGTTTTTCCCCCTCCCCCTCTCCTTCAAGTCTGCCGCCTCTCCTGCACGCCTCCGCAGGCAGTAAAGGGGGAAATTTATTTTACTATAACTAGACGGTGATATGGCAAATTGAAAATAATGAGGACTGCATTTGCATGTGTCTGATTTGGGATTCGTGACCCCCTAGTGCGGACCACTGCCCCCTGCGAGACGCTTCGACGGAGGCCAAGCTGAGCCTGATGAAAATCTATCCCTAAGATCAATTTGCTCCAGGGCTGCTGCATGTTTTTCTTCTTCTGATTTCTGGAGTTGCAACCCTGTGAGCCTGAAGAACAGTAGGCCTCGTTCAGCAGGAGGTTTGGGAGCAAATGCCACCCAGTGTGCAGTGCGATTGATGAATTAGGCTGCATTTCAGCTGCTTGTAACCTGCGAATGGCTCTCATCAAAAGGATTTGCTTATCAGCGGTCGAAATTTTGAGCTCTCCTAGTTTGAAATGATTTTTATTGTGGAACACAGTTTTAGCAGACTCCTGGGTGACCCAGTGTTACAGCTCATTAACAAGCCATACATCTACTCTGGTTAAATATTGACTGAAAGTATCAGGGGGCGGCTCGGTTTGGGGTAAACAACGGGAAGCAGAGCTGTTTACCTTTTGCGGCCGACGCTGCAGGGTTTCCAAAGCATTAACCTGTCGCTCTGCTCTCCGTTCTGACCTCTGCCGTCCCTCCCGGTGCCGGCACAGTCAACGGACCGCGCAGATAACGAGCCATCCTCCGAGTACCAGAAGTAGGTCACCTGATAGGATCATATATTGTGTTTACTTCACGTATACAGTACGTC
This sequence comes from Thamnaconus septentrionalis, assembly GCA_009823395.1. NCBI lineage: Eukaryota > Metazoa > Chordata > Actinopteri > Tetraodontiformes > Monacanthidae > Thamnaconus > Thamnaconus septentrionalis. The sequence goes on along the minus strand of CM020502.1, from coordinate 25,231,755 downwards.
CATAATTTTCCTGTCCCACATCTGACAGTGTCGGACGACAAACCTGACATCATGGGAGCACAAAGATAAAACCCAGAAGTCGTTTTGCTGGCTTATTTTTAGGTTTTTTACACTTTAACCTCCCAGTATTCAGTGAGGAGTTTATTTTCTCCTCTCCTTACACACACTGTTAATAGGAGTTGTGAACTGTGCTGTCCGCCGTCTGTCCTTCACCTCCATGTCGGATCAAAAATAGATGACACGGCCGGCAGCGAAGTTGTTTTCGGACAGTCTCAATCTCATCTGATATCTTCATCCCTTTCTCGTTATCCCTCCAGTCTGAACGTCTGCTTGTCATCATTAATTGAATTTGTGTGTTTTGATTTCTCCTGGTTCTCTCGTTTCACATTCGAACAACATCCCTGTTTTTGTGGAGGTTTAGTTTCCCAAACTTCCATCAGAATATCTTTTTGACCCCTGATGAGCCTCACACGCACTTGCACATGTAGAAAATGCTTTTCATTCAACAAAAGTTTCAATTGTCGCACGCTCCAGAATAACTGAGCATGATGTGGTTTGAAGAGAAACGGAGCTCATCTTTTCTCTTTGCTTTCCATTTGGCTCCCTAAATAATAGTTGAGCAGGTGGGCTGTATTAAAAGCAGACGCTTTGAGTTTGTGCTTCATATATTCCAGGTCCATTAAATCTGAAGCCGCGAAAGAGGAAACCTTCCACGCCAAGGTGACTCGCAAACACATATCGGGCTAAGTTAAATATGTTTGAGAGCCTCTTTCGGGGGGCAATTAATAATTAATTTGATCTCGTATGGACGGAGGAAGAGATTTTCAACCTGCACGCGGAGATTCAGCCGTTATCTCCGGTCGCTTGGTGACTAATTCACCAGGCGCATGATGAAAATGGCTCCTTTAGAGCTGATTTGCATATGCAGAGTGCAGCGATGGGGAAAATAAACAATCAGTGTGAGCGTGTGTGTGCATGCACGCACATGCAGGAGTGAGTGCAGAGAGCACACAGTTCTGATTGAACCCAAAGAACTTTTTCCTAATTAAAGATTGCTGTGTTTGCCCCACAAATACGACAATCATAATAAAAGAACAAGTTTGCTGGAAGTTTTCAAACATCCGCCATAATGAAAAACTAAAAATTAAAACGAGTGTTGCCAAGTGTGGGCTGAAGTGAAATGGTTTGCGCTCTCTCTTGGTTTCACCAGTGCGTTCCTACATTTGTGTTAGAATAAGAAACATTTCTTTGCAATAATTAAGTTTGACAAAAAATTGTTTGAAAAATCAAAGGAAGGCTAATTTAACAACAACAACATCCTGCACCAATATGTGAGTGAAAGAAAAATGACTTGATGAGACAAAGATGTTGAACCAGATTCACAACGTCGCCTCAGCAGTTCTCCTTCTCAATTTGAGATGCATGAAGATTTTTATAATGCGTAGGAAATTGATCTAGACAAAGTCCCGAATGTCAAGATGACAAGAAGAACAAAAATAACTGAAAGAGTTTTTGTCTGTTTGTCTGTGACTTCAAATCACAAGAAGTGATTAAGTAAGTCCAATAACCGAAACGCTCGCAAACATCCCTGCCCTTGTGCCGCAGCTCTGTGTGAGCGTCGGTGACAACAGAGTGTGCTGCTGAACATAGGCACATTTGCATCTCTCAGCGTGCGTGTGTGTGCGCTGACGTCAGTGCAATCACGTAACTTGTCGAGTGCAAACAAAGAGGCGAGAGATAAACAGGCTCCGCTGGCTAAACACTGGAGCCGCAGCGTTTGCCGCCCTCGTAAACTGGGAATGTAACTGAACTCTGTGTCAATAAAGTTTGCCATTGTTCTTGTCAATCGTTGGAAACCTGCGACTTCTGTATAATGGGACATTTAAAAAATGCATCAATGAAGGTCAAATGCGGCAGAAGAGGCTTTTATATATATATATATATATATATAAAAAACCATCTTCAGTTCATCTTGAGTGACTTCTTTAAAAGCCTGAAAAGTGGACTCACAAAAAGTGTTGTGATGTTAAAAGTCCAGGAGTCGATATTTGTCGGCTTGTTTCTGCCTCAGCTGATCGCGATGCCTTCAGGGAACCTTCAGTTCTGCCTTGTTGAACCGATGTGGATACAGGAAATGTTGGCAAAAAAAAAGAAAGAAAAGCCCGGCAAGCAAGAACTGAACTCAAAGGTTCCCGCAGAGAGAAAGAAGGAAGAAAAGAGAGAGAGACAGGGAGAGAGAGACCATAATGGCAGCCACTTTGTTCCCGATCAATGAGGCCGAGCGAGCGATCACTATGGGGACAAACGTGCATCAGTCGTCTGCAGTGTTGCCGACACTCCTGTTTGCGTAACCCACTCGCCAAGCGTTTCATAATGGCCTTCATCTCGGACATCGCTGCCTGCTTCCCACACAGATGAATATTGATGGAGTGCCGGGGCAGCAGTCGTGTTAAGCAAACAGAGACGCTCAGTTAAGAATGAAATTGCAAAAGAAAACAAAACAGAGTGACATTAGAAATATTATATGCTAATTGTTGATTATCAGAGCTGTTTGAGCAGAAATGGTGAAAAAAAGAAGTGAAAATGAAATGTCAGTTCTCAGATGGGGAGTTAGGAGGGCATGTCTGTTATTCATCATACCTGATTGATTATAAATCAATCAGGTATGATCTAAACTTAGTCTTTGGACTCTTAAGTATATTTTCACCTATAGCCAGGTAAATATCCAGATTGGATTAGATATGAAAAGAGCAAATGTGATTTATTAAGATGTTATCTTTTTTTTTCTTCAAAGCATCTATTTTAGCAGGAGGCTGCAAACAGAGGGCTAACATATACTATTTTCCCATAGATGTACAAAGGGTATTTCTAAATTCACTCTGGTCCACCGACTCCTTGAATATAAAACAATGGCTAAGTCATCTGTGTGTACTGAAAAAAAGATATTTATTTAACAGATGTGTGAAACACATTGGTGTACGTGTTTGTGTGTGTGTATGTGTGTGCGCTAGCGTCTTTCCAACCAATGACAGACAAGAATAACAGACATGCCCCCCTCCCCTCCAACTCCCCATCTGACAAGTGACATTTCATTTTCACTTTTTTTTTTTTTTAACCTTTTCTGCTTGCGTGGGTTCGTCAACACATGAATGTGGACGTCTTCGGGGACCAGGTTGCTCTGGAGATGAGGCTGCCGCTAGTACCGCAAACTATGCTGTTGGAAATCCCCCCCTGCACTCCCAAAAAAAGAGAAAGAAAGAAAGAAAGAAAGAAAGAAAGAAAAGAAAAAGACCCCCTGCCTGCCGTCGATCATATCTGGGCCCTGAGGACGTTGACGTTAATGTTTTCTTCCTCGGCAGATGTTTGCAATACCTGAACGGTGACGTTCTCATCCAGTCAGCGTCTCATTGTTTTTTTCCAGGAGGGAAAAACGTAACAGACACGGCTGGGAAATCAACAGCGCTGGGCTCTTCTTCAGCACTACATGTGCTGCTTTGGAGTTGTTTGCTATTTCTGCTGCTGCCGCCACTTCCTGTCAGCGAGCAGAGCTTCCTCTCTGAGCGGCAGCAGCAGCAGCAGCAGCAGCAGCAGCAGCAGCAGCAGCAGCAGCAGCAGCAGCAGCAGCCTCCTCCAGAGACATGATCTCGCCGCGAAGCGAAACCGCGCTAACGCTGCGATGCGTATTGACAGCCCGCGCGGCTCTGGATGCCGCGGCCACGGCGTTGCCATGGCGCCTGGGGAGAGCTGGGGTCGCGGCTGGATTGCATGCAAAGAGGCAAAAAGGCCAAAGCGAACCAGCGTGCGTGCATTTAATCTACCTAGGATCAGAAGAAAGCGCGGATAATAATCCCTCCGACTGCTCTCATGGAGCCCCGCTGGGCGATAAGAGGCCGTCGCAGGTAGCCAATCAGATTAGCTGCCCGCGGCAGACGATGACAGACTGAGCCGCTCCTCGAGCCAACTTTGTGTCAGAGCACATTCCCCGTCCCCAGTCGTTTTCTTGACTCCCCCCCTTCTTCCTTCTCCCCCTTTCTTGCATTCTGTCACTAAATATTTCATCCCAGCGCAGTATGGAAATGTCGGGGCGAAAAAAACCAAAACTGTTGCATAAACGCATTTCGTGAGCCCCGCCGCCCCAAGATAGATGCTGAGAAACGGAGCTGTAAGCTCGGAAAAGGCCTCGCGGGACGAGGGTGGAAAATAGAAGATCGAGAGTGTGACGTCAGGAAACCTGCGCTGCTGTTTCTGTTTCCGCTGGCCTCTCTCGCAGTTCACATGCAACGCTAATAAGCATGCATTTTTCATTTCGCAAGCCCTGCAGCCAGAATCGCAGCCGTCTAACAGTGGTGATGTGTATATTTGTTGTTTTTTTTTGCTGTTTTTACTTCCTGAAACAGCTCAAATTGCTGTAGGTAGGAGCAACACTTCTTTCAAAACGCTCCACTTGGTGCTTGGATTGGAAAAGCAGGAACGCGGAGTGAAACGCGGCACTTCCTGTGAACCGGCTGAGGCTCCGACGGGTTGGAGCGCATGTTATGCAACCTGCCGGCCCGGTTGCCGTGGTGACCCACTCAGGACCACCACCTCAGCGAGCTGCTCCGGACTTGCGGCCACATGACTGGTTTTGTTGGATAACGGGGGGCTTTACTGCCGCCAGTGTTGCTCTTTCATGTCTCGCTGGGGATTAACTCGTGCCCATTGTTTACCAAGGCGCTGAAATTAAATACTGTCAGAATTATTTCAATTTCTCTTTTCTTTTTGCAGAAATGTCATCAGCGCTTGGATGCATCTGCCTTTGTTGTTGTTGTAAAGGCTGATGATTGTTGACTGTTCGTATTGCGCAGATGGGAAAAGATGAGGAAAAAGACAGTTTAGGCTAAGTGCTAGCACGCTAACAAACCTGGTGAGATCCAGTCCTTGCCTGACGAGGATTTCTGCTCTCGGGTGAGACGATGATGTAACAAGGTCAACCAAAAGTTTTTAGAATGCGACTGTGCGACTGCAACAGGAAGTTCCGCAGACTGGACGGACATCTGCGTCGTCTTCCGCCCGGGGCATTCTGGGAAAACAAGGGCGAAGTCCCGACAATGGGTGCCCACTGTGTTTTTGGCTGCCCACCGCTTTGGTGCTCTGATGAGAAACACAGATTTTTTTTTTTTTTATCTCTCTGTGTTGTTGGAGCCTATTGTTGGTCGCCAACTCAAACACAATGTGCTGCTGTGATCAGCTGCCGTCTTGCTCAACTGGCTCTCCGGCTTGGCACAGCACCACCGCAGAGTCTTGTTTTTCTGTTCTGTTTTTTGTTTGTTTTTTTCCCACACCAGGTAGATTTAGCTGGCCGAATTCGAGACAAATCCTTCAAAAGAGAAAAGCAAAGCTTGGTAGGTGCCAGTCACAGCATTGGATTTAAGATTTGAATGATTAAATTCCACCTTTTGTTGTCTGTTGGAAAGCAGAAAATATCCTACATCATGTGAGCTGGAGGTAATAACAAGCGGCTGCAGTGTGGAAGTCAAATATCGAACCTTCAAACGGTGGATTAGCTTGTTGGCTTTTCTGTATTTCCACGACGGCACCAGGAGGCCGCGCCGCTGACGTCTGAGGCGCGGCGGAAGGAGTCGGACCTAATCGATGAATGCAAATGCTGTCCACGCAGCAGCTGCGGGGAAGCGGCGTGGAGCTAAATCCTCGGGATTGTTTGGGAGGTTCTGGCCCTCCCTGCTGGTTCTCTCCTCTGCCTGTTTCTGCCGTCGTCTTTGAGGTTTTAGTTTGACTTCGTTTTTTGCTCCACGCTCGTCTTCTGCGCTCATACGGAGCTGCCGACGGTGACCTTGCCTCCGTCCGTCCGTCCGTCCGTCCGTCCGTCTGCCGTGGCTCACCCTGGTCTTTCAAGCGGTTTGATGGCCGCCTCTCCTTCCTCGTCCTCCCCCGTCACTCACCTCTTCCTCACTCATTATCTCCTCCCTCCCTCCTTCCTGCTTTGTTGCTCCCCTGCTGCACCACAGACAGCGACTCACCGCCGTGATCTGAATGTTCATTTGCACCTCGGCACCAACAGCCGTGCAGGGTCGTTCAAGGTTGTCCAGGGTCGTCCGTCGCTCTGACCTCAGCACGCAGAGAAAGCTTCACATTTTGAAGCACAACAAGCTGGTTGTTTGCGCAGAACACCAGAGTTACTGATCATATTTTCCACTGTATTATTTTTCATGTGGCCCTATCATTGGGCAACAAGATGGAATTATATTGAGAGGAGTGATGATGGATAAATGGTGGATTCCTGCTCTGGGCCACCCACAGATGGATTTGACCATGTTTCTTTTTCTTTTTCTTTTTTCACTGACGGTGTTTATCCCTCAGTGATTTTCCAGATATGATATTTGCCTTTTTTCACTCACCTGTTTCTTAAGATTATAAAAATTTATCTCGACCACACCATCATCAAGTCCAAACTTCATGTTTTTGCAAATGAACAGCCAAGCCGATGACGTCCTCGTCCTCCTCTGAGTCGCGGTGTCTTAAATCTCACTTTCTCATTTTGTGCGAAAGTGATTTTGAACTGGTCTTGTGTTGATGGAATCAGTCGACTGAACACTGTGCGGTGGCAGAGCTTTACCAGCCTGCGTCAGCAGCTGGACAATAGAACGTTACCTTGAGGTTTAGGGGGTGTGTGCTCCCTTTTTTTTGCGTCAATGCTCCGACTCTGCGCAATCAAACAAGGATTTCCTGTTTGAATTAGAAAACAATCAGTTTCTCCAAAGGTCCCAGGCTTTATTGTTTCGACTGGTGCGTTTGTTTGTCGTTTCCTGCTGGCAAAATCTGACTGCGTGAGTGGAGAGAACTGGTGCAAACAAAGAGGAAAAAAAAAAATCTGCAAGGCCGCACTCTAGGCTCAATGCTGCAAATTTGACTATCAATCGAAGCAAAGTTTTCTCTTTTCGCTTGAATGAAACTACAGCAACCAACAGAAAAATAAAACCAACTAACAGCAAATGCGTGCTGAATAATTCACAGCCGAGGCAGAGTTTGATTATTCAAAACAGATATGGAGCATGAGTTTGCAGGGAACCAAACCATCTGGCCCGACTATAAACAATATTTGCTAGATTCATTTCAAACCCTGACTCAAAGTTGTTTTGAGAAGTTTAACGTTTCTGTGTAATCCAGATGTGCCGCCCCTTTTTTTTTAAATAGAGTTTTAATTTATGCTTTCTGCCTTGACTTCGTTCACTTTGTTGTGCAAGCTATGAAATGTGGCGTGCGCGCACACAGAAACGCACACACTGTTTCCTTTCGCAGCTTCAAACACACACAGCAGAGACATTTTTCTTGCATTTTTCTTTCTCGCTTTGCATAGATAGAAAGACAGACAGACAGACAGACAGATCATTTACTCATCCCTAAAGGGTGTTATTCACACCTTAAAAACTAGAAAGAGCAGCAACCATCACATCATCTCTGGCAGCATCAGAGCACAACTGGCATCATCCTCTGCCACTTCAAATACAAAACTGCCTCGTTTCAGCTGATGACAACTTTGTCTGCATATTTTTAGTGTAGTTTAGTTAAGTTTTTAGGGTTGTTTGTAAAACAGCGATGCGTCTCAGCTGAATCATTTCGCTTTTAGCCACTTTGTCACAAACCAAACATACAGTATGCAGGAAGGCATTGCAGACCTTGTATAAATGTGAAGCCCACCTATCAGACTTGCTGTTGTTTGGCCAGTCGCGCCGGTCTCGCCATACATCTGTCAACTTGTGAACCACGTTGCAGCGCCGCCTGGCAAAGTGGGAGCGCCGGGGCGTCTGCACGGCCTGCCAATCCACCGAGAATAATAGTGTGTGTGTGTTGGTGTGTGATGGTGTCTGCCGCGGAGGCTACAGTCTGCGGGGGGTCTGTTCCCCTTCACTGGGCACGGAGCAACACGGTAAACAAGCCCTCCAGTCGACCAATGGGACGACACGCTGCGGCTAGCGCCCGTACCCTGTCCATAACCTCGCCGACACACACTCTCCCGACTCTACTCTGCGTGCGTGTCGCAGTGTGCCCGTGTGTGTGTGTGTGTGTGTGTGTGTGTGTCTTAAACCCACGCTGAGTAGAGCATGAAGTGCTGGAGGACACACAGCAGAGACGACACCATCTGACCTGGTTTCAGCGCGAGCACGTGGAAGTGGGGGGAAGGTCTGTAGACAGACATACATTAGTGATGGCCGAGAGTCTGGGGCTCCCACGCGACCGACATAATGGCACACCCGCGCATGTGTGCGCGCGTGCGAATAAATGCACAAACACACGCATTGTGTCCCTCGGAAAAAAACAGAACAAAAAAGGTGTTTCAGTGCACGCGCCGCCCACCGCCGTCCCCCAGCCAGACAGCAGACAGGCAGACACAACAGCACGTGCGATATCGTCACCTCCAGGAGGCGGCGGCTGTGGCGGCGTGACAAACTCATTCACGCCTCGCGCCCTTGCACCGCTCCTTGTTTTGTTTTTAATGAAAACAAACCCACTCCTGCCGGCGTGGATCCCATCGTCCACGCCTGTCGATGCTCATTGCCGCTGAGTGAGGAGGACGAGGACGAGGGGACGAGAGCGGAGGGGAGGAGAGGGCAGCGGAGGGGAGGGAAGGGGACGTCCCGGGACAGACGGACAAAGAGACAAATGAATAAGTCATTGAAGGCAGCGGCAGAGACATATGGGTCCTGTGGGTGTTGGGAAGGAACGTGCAGGACGTCGCGCTCTTCCCCCAACTCCTCTGCCTGTCTGGCATTTTAAAGTGGCCGCAAAAATAAAAGCGGCCAGAGTGCCTGCAAAGCAACGTGCATTTGTACAACATACAACATACTAGTAGCAGATTCCAGCCATATTGTGCACTTTTGTAAATGTGTTTCAGCAAACCGTACGTAATTGAGAAAAATTGCAGGAGACTGTAAACAGAGGGCTACATAGCCAGCCAAATAATGTACATACATATCAGCAACAGAAAAACTTGCCTACATTTTTGATTTGTATCAGTACTTCTATGCATATAGATACCACTTTTGAAGTTTCATCAAATGATGTTAACACTGTGTAGTGTTAAATTATGTTTTCCAAACTGATGGCCACATTATCCTAATGAATGTACCATCAAGAAGTATTGGGCGACCATTTGAGCACCTCTTGTAATTGTAGAGGCCAAAGTTAACTTGTATTAATCTTGTGACGTCTGAATAAATTTGATTTTGAAATATTTATGCAAGTTTTTCTTTCCTTGATGTGTGAATCCATTATTTTGGCTGACTGTGTCTGGGGCTACATAGACATGTTTTGGCATGGCTAATCCTGTGTGGCTGCATCTGGGATTAGAAATGTGAATATGGGTAAAATGAGAGGCCCTGCAGACAAAATGCAGTGGATGGTTGTTTTTCCGATGAGAAAAGCTCTTTAGGCTGCTCTGTGTCGCACTTTTCATCCACAAACCTTCATTTTTACGGTGTTGTTTCCCACCTTTTGAAGTGTTCACACATAATTCACCGCTCCGTTGCATCACCTCCTCCTTTATCCTCCTCTTCCTCCCCCTCCCACCTCCTCCTCTTCCTCCTCCGCTCTGTGGCTGCATTTGCAGTGGCTGTTTTAGAGGAACCGTTAGTCAAGGGCGTGTTAAAGGCAGTGCGGGGACGTTTCATAAGTGACATGATGCAGATGGATTGATTTGGCGCTCGGGCGCATGCATAAATAACACCGGTGCCGCCTGCGAGACTCAACGACGGTGCTTAATAGCGACCAAAGCATCTCTGTGCAGGGTGGCGGCCAATGCATCGTGGATTCCTGGAATGTGCCGTTTGGGCCGAGTGCTTCGCTCGCTTCTTCCCTGTTGGTGGAGACGGTGAGAGAAGGGTCAGAAGGTCTGCGGAAGGAACGCCGGAAACCTGGCTGTGGCACAAATTTGGTATAAGAATAGAAGAAGAAGAAGTAAAAGAAGGAAAGAGTAATTCTGTATTATTATTATTATTATTATTATTATTATTATTAATAATTTACATCAGCCTCTGCCTAATTTTTTTGGCCAATCCTACAATTCTGTCCATGATCTCGAGATCACAAGAACATCAATCAGCAGATCAGAAATATTTTTTAACAGCAGTCAAATGCAGCTGTTGTGCAAACGGCTGAAGTCTTTATTTGTCTTTATCCTTCAACTCCAGGATTTGCCTCCTTTTTTTGTTCCTCTCATTGCATCCCACAATCCTCCTCTTTCTCTCTCTCTCTTTAAGTCGGCCATTTCATCGGGCTGATCTGGGGTCCCTGGCGTCTCTGCCACTTGGGTAGCAGGGAATTAGGAGAACCAAATCCCAGCGTGCTGAGTTTAGAATATTCAAATCTTCTTTCCGCTCCAGACGGAGGATGAGCAAGAGGTGTGGGTGCAGTCGGGCTAAAGATGGGATTGTCTTTTTTTTTGTCGGGGACACGCTCGCTGGTTCCACAAAGGAAGGAGGAGTGAAAAAAACAAAAAAAAATACAAAACAGAAACAGCCCGGGAGGATGTGAGCCTCCTGGGATATTGTGCAAGAGTGCGGCGCCGCATCCATCTGCCAACATCTCTCCGCTCCCTCCGTCTCTATCTATCCGCCTGCTTGCCTCCTTTCATCTCCAGGTGGACCCGCTGCAGCCCGCTGCATGCATGCATTAGCGCTTCCTTGAAGTGAGGCGACCTTCGGACGCCCTCCCGTTTCCATGGCAGCGAGCGCTTGAGCGGCGTGACATTAGCATTTGTCGAGCTGCGAGCAGCGGCTGCGATCAAAGCGCCATTGATTTTGTGTCCAACATTTACTCAAAATAAGCCGATCCCCCACACCCCCACCACCACGTCTCCTTTTTTTTTTTTTTAATCCCAATTAGAAAGAAGTAAGGCGACGTCTTTCTTTCGGCTGAAACGGGACTCCTAAATGAAGTTGTCCAGTGTGAAGACGGGTGAAAGACGAGCGGAGCAAAAGGCGGTTGAAGTGATTCTTTTTGTATTGTGGCTGTTTTTCACCAAAGAAAAAAATGCTTTAATGTAAACAAGGCAGCCAGTTTTGTTCAAAGTTTTTGTAACAGAGTTGTCTGTTTTGTTTTGTATTGGCAAGTGTCGCAGTGCTGTTGGGTTCATGTGATGGTGTCACATAATTAATCAATCAAGTTTATCCAGTATTGTTAATCTGGATTTTAGTTTCGTCGTCACACCAGTATGCAAGTGACGCCCAGTGCCACAAATCTTTGTGGCTCCAGTGAGTTTTAAATCTCATGTAGCCACAAACAAACACAGACTTTAACCGAGACACTTTGGGGCACCAATTAAAATGGTGGAAGTTCAATCCCGGAGTCGAACCATCGACTGTTTGGTCTGCTCTTTCAATTTTTTGGTCACTACTGCCTTCAAAGATCTTTTAATGGATTATCTTCTGTCATTGTCCCCGGAGGTTAAAAACTGCTGACTTGACTTGATGAACATCAAAGCCTCTCAGGTGCAGTATTGAAAACATATAGCCATCAGATCACCGGCCGTTGAGAAAAACAGGGCGAACCTGTTTGACTGCCAATGCACCACAAACAAACCTCTCAAAAATAATCCTATTGAGGCTTCTGTGGCTCTTCCCATGAACTCAGTTGTCAAAACTAAAGTCATTTTCACCTTTTTTGAGAGAACTCTTTTTGCAAATTAACCTTAATGTGCTCACCAACATGGCGAGCATAGCAAATTCTAATTTCCTGACAATTTGGGGGATTCCTCACTGTGCAAATCCATCCATTTCTGGATGTTTGTCCTTCATTGGGACATCAAATACGACCAAGAGTGATTCCCCAACAAGTAGGACGAGAGGTCACCCGTGACGGCGAGTTTACAGTAATGGAAAAACGTCCCCAGACGCTCATTAGTTCATTGATTTGTTCTTTTAATGGATCCCAGTTTAACCCTTTTAAGGGGCCGTCGGCGTTGGAGAGGTAGATTAACAGTAATCCACCGTGCACGGCCCCAAAGGCGCACATTCACTGTTTTTAGAACTGATTGCTTTGAGCAATATTTTTGCCACAATAATCCACAAAACACACAAACAGACACGTACACGCTGCGGCGCTACGGCGTGTTTGGCGAGCAGAAGGATGGTGAGATTAGATGCGAGGGGAGTCGGGGATCAGACAGGCAGCAGGGACAGATTTGTAGATACGGATACAGGATTAACACACACTGCGGCAAAAACACACACACACACACCTCCTCAAACACACCCGAGCCTACAGTGGATTTAAGATGCGGCGGTGCGATGACCTCTAGCCCTTTTGAAGCTGGATTACGAAGACTGTCTGAAATTTTGTCAAAAAATTTGTGACTTTTTCTTTTGTTTTGGTTTCTGTGGAGCTCCTCTGCGGTCTTGTCTGTCCCCTCCTGGTTATCTGCCGTCTAGTCACTCGCTGAGCTTTCGGGATTTGACATAATCAATTACGAAACAAGCCACCGGGCTCCGCCTCCGTCCTCATCCGCCTTGTCTGCCCGTGTTTATCCATCCATCCATCCATCCAGCTGCCAGTGCCGCCGCTTCGCGGGGTTTTGACCCCCGCCCCCGCTATCATTAAACGTCGGTCGATTCTGAAAAGAAGTGAAGCTCCCGTTGACATAGGATGAGTTGTGGTTGGCGGCGGTGGAGGTGCTCGCCTGCTGTTTTGGGATTTTGTGCCGTTTGGGCCCAAGGTTCCTTGCCGCGCTGATGGCGGCCGAGCTCTTGAAGAGGCCTCCCGGTCCGGCTGCCATACGGATGAGATGAGCTCGGGGCCGTTGCTCTGCCATGAATAATGCAATGATCTGCCGCGACGGCCCCGTCTGTCCGCCAGCCACTCCGGGGAAGAGGACAAAAGCGTGGGCGTGCGGCGTGCACAATGAACCTTAAAAGTGTGTTTTCAACTGAGCAGCCAACGTGTGGCTAGAAATACATATGTATGTTTTTTTAGTTGGATGATACGAATGTGTTTTATTTTGCAAATTGTGAATATTTATTTACAAAGAGAGGATCAGCTTGTTAGGAGGCGACATCGAGTTGGACAACTGCAAAGAGAAGCCAATCTGTTTTTCTATTTTCTAACTTTGAAAACACAGTAACTTAACCCTTTAAGCGCCTTTAAGAAAATATTCAATTTTGATATCAAGATTTCAAATGGCTGTGACTTGAAATTGGTTAGAGATAAAGCCGTACTGTAATTGAGAAAAATCTTCAGTAAACCCAAACTGTTTGTTTGTTTTTGTATTATGTCAGATGTCAGGGGTCTGTATGTCAGATCCATGTCTCCACAATACCCCACAGGCTCATCAAAATGTTTTATCCACTTTTGATCATTTTCCACATATCTCAAACAGACGCAGCCATCATCACTGTAATTTACAGGGTGACCGCGAACATCCCTGCTGCCTCCACCAGCACTGGCTGGGCGTTTCCTCCCACAGCTTCTACCACGTTGATCACTAATTCCCCGCGCCCTCCGTCACCATTAGCGGTGTTTTGAGCACTCCTGCTTCCCCCACCACATCCCGTCATCCTCATTCGCCGATTACTCCCACTACACCCCGGCCACGCTGAGGCGAAGCATGTGCTGCTTGGTGACTGTCGTGGCGCATCGACTCGCTGCTGCTGCGTAACTAAAGACGCACTGGCAGACTCGCTCTCACGGGACGACTGAACGTCATCATCAGAGTGCGAATATTCCTCTTCGTTATCTGAGTCAGACATTACTTGACGAAGTACTTCGTCAACGAACAAACCTCTCGCCTCGTCTCCTCGACTGAGGCGGGCTTTCTCTCTCTTTATACTCCGAAATCTGAATATAAACACACTTCTGTCCTAAAAGTGGTCTCTTGGTTGTTCTGCATGCTAACTGATTTACAGTGTTTCAAGTGAGCTAAGCTCATCCTTCTTATTTACTCTACAAATATGAGAGCAGAGTCAATATTTTCCATCTCATCTTCAACCTCCCACCCCGTCCTCCTCCCACCAATAATAATAACAACAACAGCAATAAAAAAAAGCAAAACATATTGAACAACTCCTTCATCCGAGCTGCACGATCTTGGGCTTAATCTAATATCTGGGGGGCCGCTGGCTAAGATTGGTTTCCACGCTATCAATCATCCCATCAGCCTTGACGTCGTTTGGCCCCGTGATGGATGTCTCCGCTCCAGGGAGCATCACGTACACTGGGCGCATGTTAAAGATGGCACGTGTAACCAGGCCAGGTTCCCACAGCGATGCCCCGCCCTCCTGAGTGTAACACTGCAGCGGACCCGAAACGGGCGTACCGACACTGATGTCACGGGTTGGGCTGCGACTTGAGCGGAGACGCCCTGAGAACGATGCAAACAGCCGCCTGACGCAACGCGAGGAAACAAGAGAAAGACGGGATCAGGGATGGTGAGGGAATCCGCCAGGTGTCAGTGCTGCAAAGGAGGCCAAGCTGATTTAGCAGCTGTGTGTTTGGCCTATCTTTCTTCTGACTAATTAAAACAAATCGAAGCAGCAGCTGCTCAACAGTGACACCTGTGGCCGGGCTGTGCAGGCAAGATGGGACGGCCCGCAGGGGCACAAGCATCAATTTTTGATGTAACTCTAGTAAAAACACAATTAGAGGATGGAAGGAGGAAGAAAAGAAAGCATCCAGCTCAGCCTAATAGCTGCCATCCTCCCTCGTTTGGTTCATCCAGCCTCCTTAAACTTTGGCAACCTAATTTCCAAAACCACTGCCACCCTTAAAACCCTTTTTATCGTCACACAGAATGAACCTGCATTAATTGAGTTTCCTGCCAGCCGAACAAGATGTTCACCCGCCGTGCAGCCCCCTGCCTTTTTTTTCTCTCCCCTTTAATGAGTGCATGGTCACCTCAGCCTGAGGACACAGTTACATAAGCCCTGCCATGCAGGGACGAAGATGAGGGGTGGAGAAGGGGAGAGGCGATCGGGTGGCAGGGGGGAGCACATCAAGCGATGGACACACGAGGTGACGAGCATCAGATGGAGCTCAAGGTAACCTCAGCGAGTTTATCTAGATTGTATCCAACCCTGGAAAAGCAATTACGCCGAGGTCAAGGGTGCTTGTGTGTGTGTGTGTGTGTGTGTGTGTGTGTATGTCAGATGCGATGGGCAATGCCCTGGAAGGTTTTTTTTTTTTTCACACCAACAGCGCAGAAGGACGGCGGTGTGACTGTGACACAGGCGCGGCTTGCCGAAAAAAAAAGCAAAGAGCCGCCTGCAAAAGTGCAGGACTGAGCCGGCGTGAGTCGCACTGGAAGACGAAGAGGAGCAGGAGATGCTGTTTACATAAGCCTGTCCTCCTCTGTTGTCTGCCGTTACATAATGGCTGATACAAGGGAGCCGCTTCACGCTGTAAATAACCGCTATAAGCGTTGTGGGAGGAATGAGGAGCGCAGCCGCCGGTATGGAAACACAATGAAACGATATAATGTGCAGCACCGCCAACAACTGACAACTGTAGCTGCTGTTTCCCGCGATGCTGCGGGGTCTCTTAGCGTCTCTCAGCCAATTGGTTTGGTTTTAATGCTCTAAATGAAGCAGGCGGGCGGCTGGCATTGTTTGTGAAGATTTAACCACTTAATGCTAATTGGCTAATGGACAAACCAGCAGCCGTAGCCGGTTGAGTTAGCAGAGCGTTTGCATATTTCCATCTGGGAAATCAAACAAACAAACTTTGATGGATGTGGGTTTTTGTTTTTGTTTTTTGTTTTTTTTGTTGCTTATTTTCTTGAATCCCCTACAGCAGCTACAAAGCATCCAGCTGATTTTTGGGTATGTTTTAGCTAATATTGCAAAAGGGAAAAATGGGTCACTGTCACATAACCAACCTGTTTTCATTACGTGACAAGAAGAAGAACCAGCTTTTACCCTCGACAGCCGGTCAATCGCTGGTAGTGAGCCAGGACTCTGGATTCAGATCTCAGGCAGGGATCCTGAAAAGCTGCCCACGAAGGTGCTGCTTCATGCACTGACACTTCACTCTGTCCATCGTTTCTTCAGAGGCGCTGAGCTGATAACATCATAAGACCTTCGTCTTCCTTTGCCTCTCTTTTCTCTTTTTTGACACCTGAGGCTGCAGGTGAGGGTAAAAAGAAATACTTTCTTCTTTTTTTTTAAAGAGCTCTTTTTCTTCTAGCTCTGCTTGTTTGTAGATAAGCAATCTGTTTTTTCACGTCTGACTGCGTTTTGACGCGAATCGCCGGCGCTCTCTGTTCTCCGCGCCACCTTCACCTTTCAAGCACTTTGCGCAAATTGCCTGGGAGATTTATGACAGAGGTGACTGTGACGGCGGTGACGGGGTAATTACAGAGGGCGGGAATAATTAAGGGATGCATGCATCATCAATCATACGAGCCATTAGGGTAAAATGTCGATGCTCGGCTGCGAGAGAGCGTCTGTATGTGCACAGGAGAGGCGCTTGTCAAGGATTTATCTCTCTGAGCCGCCGAAGGTTCGACGGTGTGGATGCGGACATGCCGGCGCGTGGACAAGGTCACAGGCGTTCACAGCTGCTCCTCAGCAACAAGGTCCCAGCCCCTTCAGCAGCAGAATGCCTGCCTCCTCGCTGCAAGATTTCAGCCTTGCAGAGCTTTTCAATTTGCCAATAGACCATTCCGGGCGCAACAAGTTAAGCAATCAGCTGATTGAGCCAGTCTGCACACGCAGGATGGTTGAGCGGCAAAGCAGGGGCCGCTGGTGAAACGTCCCTCGTTGAGTCATTGGCTTGAGGATTAAGGCCCTTTCAGACGCAGAGCTCGCTGCAAACAAATCTTAATCATTTAATCTCTCATTGAATCTGAAAAGCTTCAAGATTTTGGGGAAAGCGGCAAACAATAGAAATGGAATTTGTGAATGTGCATTTTTCCTTCGGTCACTGTGCAATTATTGACAAGGCGATAGAGGCTAATATGTAGCCTGATGGGAGCATTAATGTTTCTTATTAATTTGTATCATAAAAGATGATAATTTGTCTCACATTGTCAGACATCATGTTTTGGGATAAATCAGTGTGTGAGATGTTGACCCATGAATCCACCATAGGGAAGCATGAGGGTAATGCTGCAGACGCACACACGCACAAAAAAACACAGCTCCCCCCGTAGGTACGTGATCACTTCAGCTAGAACATGGTAAACAGTCCGACATAACATCCCTGAAGGGCCAGAGTGCATAAGCTTCTTTTGTTATGGGAGTAATGGTTGGATGTATTTTCTTCGCCTCGCCAGGCGACGTGACGAATGTCAGCATGACAAAATATTTTCTTATAAACCCGTGACAGGTTTACACGGCCATAGTTCAGTCTCTCAGTCGGAGGTTAAAACCTGCTGTAATGGCTCCATCCATCCTCGCAGTCGGACCTGGAAGTGGGGAGGAGGCACCCAGTGGGCTGCTGCCTTTTTGTTTCGGAGAAACAGACACACACACACAAACACACACACACACACTGGCTTTTCGCACCTGAGCCAGAATAAATGAGCAGCTCCCCACCCTTCTTCCTCTCTCTCCGTCCTCTTCGTCCCTCTAATATGGATGAAGGAGCCGCTTGGCGACTTTGCCGACCCTCATTTCCACACCAACGGAGCGCCGTCCGTTGCAGCTGTAGCTGATGAAACACACCTACGCGAGATGCAACCGTCCCCGCAGAACAAAGGCTGCCGGCGGATGAAAGGATGGCAGCAGGAACACCTGTTTCTTACCAAATGTCCATCCGGGGGTGGGGGGCACATTACTGGAAGTTGCTCATCCGATCAATAGGAGTGCGCGGCTGTTGGGCTTCGCATGTTTAGGATGCATCAGAAGAAGCATTTTTGTCTCCAAGGAAGTTGAGGACACATTGTGTGGATTTTATAGATTGTGTACAACTAAATCATTTGAAACAATAAATAAACCCCTAAAGCAGAATAATTTGATTGCAGTAAGGCCTCCACTCCTCTAGAGACACTGTGGCACTGCGTTAACTAACAATAACATAGCACGCTAGTGTCCAGTAGGCTGTGGAGGTAATCAGAACAAGGATGAGGAAGTTAATCCATGCTAGCCTTCTGCTGAAGGTGTGTGTCTGTAACTGCGTTTCCATTCCCCATAGAATTGCGCAAAAAGGCTAAAAGGTTTTGACGTTCTCATGGTTTTTCGGACGTATCAATATAGTGGCATATCGCAAAAGTGTCATGGAAACACTTTCGCATTTACACGTCAGCAGACGTGACGTAGGGGGTCATGTGACCAGTTCACCTCAAGTGAAAAAGGCGCGTTATGTTTGGATGGAGGAGGAGACGGAATTTTTTCGAAGAGAAAAATATAAACATTCTTGACAGCAAACAAACGTAAATAAACAAAAGTAAATGTAATTCTTGTAAAATCTCGAATTACGGGTTATCCGCTTTGCATCATTCAATGCCTGCAAATTGCAATTGTGCTTCGTCAAAATTTTAGAATATCGCTTTCATTTTGCGAAAAGCTGTAATGGACGCGTGTGCATTTGTGTGTGTGTGAGCGCGGCCAGCTCTCACACGCCTGCCAGGCTGCATGCTCCATTATGTGGCAGTTTGGCAGCAACACGCGGTGTCACCTCTGCTCCCACACGCACGGTGTCTCTTCGGCCTGCAGAGGTAACGAAGCGTCCAGCACCGCGGATGCCACTATGTGTCTGTGCTTGTCTGTGTGTGTGTTAGTGTGTCTGTGTGCGTTAGTGGTGTGGGTCCAAGGCATATGGACGTGGAGTCGGTCCGTCGGCCAGCTTGGCGCCGTTCGACGATTGCTGCCACCAGTCCATCATTTCTGGCTCGGCAGCAGATGCCTTGTCAGCACGCAGAAGGGAAATTATAAGACAGGAGCTCACAGAAAGGCAGCGTGTGAAATTGTTTTTCATTATTTTTAGGCTGTTTCGATTCAAATATCAAACTTGTTTATTTTATTCCCCATCAGTCATGACCAAGTAGATACGTATTGCGTTTCTCTCTCTCTCTCCCTCACAGGCACACACACAGACAAACACACACACGAGCGCTGCAGGAGTGAGCTGGCCATCAACACCTATTCTTTCTTTCTCTCTTTCTGTCTTTTTTTCCCCCTCTCGCCTCGAGAAACGACACGTAAACACAAACCCGCTGTCAAAAATATCCTCGTGAATCTTGCGCCGCCACTACCGAGGCAGACGGAGGAGGAGAGAAAATGGGTCAATTCTCCACGGTGCAGGAGGATAACAACAGAAATAAATAAATAAATATAACCGCGTCCTATCAGAATCATTCCTTGGTGTGTGTGTGTGTGTGTGTGTGTGTGTGTGTGTGTGTGTGTGTGTGTGTGTGTGTGTAATTATGCACCACTGTTTTCAGGGCATAGACGTCCAGATTGTGGAGGGGTTTCCTTGTTTTTTTGGGTAATGGGATGGATAAATTAGGGGGGCATTGGCAAGTAAACATTCTGGTGTGTATGTCCATATATGCATGCCTGTGTGCGTGTGTGTGTGTGTGTGTGTGAGGAAGGATGGGGGAGGAGAGGTGAATAGGTCAGTCCGCTGTCTCGTCTTTTGTCCTTCTGGCGGTGCCCAGTTGCATTACATTTCAGACAAATGCGCACACGCTAATCGTTATGCATGTGCGCAATCCATGCACCCACACACACACACACACACACACACACACACACACACACACACACACACGGTGCCTGATATCTCCAGCCGACCTCGCCATTGGCCATTAGCTGTCTCCATGTATTGTGCCCGCTGATCTAATGCCGTCTCTGCAAACAGCAGAAAAAGGAGGTTAAAGCTCTCGCCCACGCAGCAGGAGCACCAGAGGGGGGCCGAGAGGGCACGGCTCTTCGCTCCACTGGTGCTCCTGTTTGCTGCGGAGTATATTGAATTGGTTGCATCCAATCAGTCCAAGGCGCTCTTATTGGTCTGATGCTTGTTAATGGGATTCAGCTGGCGATCAATCACGCACGCACACTGAGGCTGAGAGTCATCCCTGATTGCAGCCGCGGCCTTTGTTGCTTAAGCGGATGGACAGCGTCCTTCATAAATAACGCATGGAGGTGTCCGCCGAGGCGCCCGGCCCACCCTCTCCCACCCTCGCGGGGGCCGAGTGGAGCTTGAAAGGCTCCCAATGTGGGGCGGAGATCAAACTGGGGCTCACAGAGTCACCTCTGTGGTGGTTTGGGAACATTAGGTTTTGTAACAGTCCTATAAAAGAAAGGGGAGCCAGCAAGAATGCAATCTAGCGAGGGCAGATCCAGGTTAAAGAGGTAGTTTGCCCAAGAATAAGAATTCCCTTCTTTTTTTTTTTTACACATGGCTGGAGGTCCTGGTGATGGTTTTCTCATCCATGTAAACATTCTGAAGTTACACAGAGGGAGAAATTCTGCAGAAGGCCCATCCAAGGGAAGAGTTTAACAACATCCAGTGTGTTTGGTGTCACACAAGCTTTCCACTTCCAGAGCGGCTCAGATTCCAAGCACCAGTTGTAATTCATGTACTTCGGCAACTTAACCTGTTGTTGTTGAAGCCACTTTCTCTTGTGGTGTTTAATTTTCTTTCCCGGGCAACTCTTGCAAGATCCAATGGGACGCCTCCAAAAAACTTTCATGGAAATCTGCTCATTTTTTGCTTCGGCTAATCCCACTAACAATCTGCGAAAAGCAAACACTCCACGAAAACAATAATGTCGTCGACTTTAATCCCAGGAATTAAAGAAAAGCCTCTGCCGTCTACACGCCGCTCTGGTGTTCACGGCTGCAGCCATAAATCTAGTCTGATCCGAACATTTGTTATTGGAGTGGATTTTATATTTCCCCTCGCACGGGGGAGGCCATTAATACTGGGCAACCACGGCGGTGCCGAGTCGCACCAGACGTAGGATGAAAACAAACGCGGAACTGGTCGGTACAGGCCCCCCAAAAAAGAGTGTAATAAACTAATCTTCGAGCGTTTGTTCGGCTCCCCTGCAGTAATTAAAAGACTATTTACTAGAGCTGCAGACACAGGGGGTAGGGAGGAGGGGGGGCGCAGGCCAGGGCTGTCCAAAACACTGCCTGAGCCAAAAAACCAGTCTGGATGAGCCGCCCGACAACGCTTCTCGGACACACGCACACACACACACACACATGCAGACAGACTCACACGCAGACAGACAAGCGCTCGGTCGATGGGCTGTGCCAGAATCGGCCCCGGGGTGGAGGGTACATTAACTAATTGCTCAGTCCGGCTTAGAGAGCGAAAACGGCGTCAACGGGAGAGGAGTGGGAGAGCATAAGGACGGAGGAGGAGGAGGAGGAGATGGAGAGCGGTATGCTGGAGTGAAAAGAAAGATTGTGGTGACGTAAACAGATGCGAAAGACGTGCAAGGAGACAGACAGACAGACAGACAGACAGACAGGAGGCTGTTTTTATGGGCGCAGCGGTAGGACAATGGGGCAAGCTGCAAGACTGTGTGTGTGTGTGTGTGTGTGTGTGTGTGTAGTTCGGTTTTCCTGCTGTCTGAGACAAAAGGCCGGTGGGGCATTGAAGGATAGCAGGATTACAGGTCAGGCCAATGAGAGACAGACAGACTCGGGGAGAAGGCATAAAAAAATCGAACACAGATGAGTGAGGCCCACAAACACAACACAGGTATTGCGCGCATGCACGCACGCATGCACACACGCACACACACACACACACACACGCACACGCAGACACTCCAGGGAGCTCTGCCGAGACTGGAACACACGGGGACGGCGCTTCAGGCTCTCTTTTATTTTCTGGCACAGCTTCAGAAATGCCCCTCCGTCTTTGCCCACGCTGCCCCGGAGAAAGTGTCCACAAAGCAGCGTGGAAAAAAAAAACTAACAACAACAACAACAAAAACACCCAAATCCCTCCCTCATGGCCTGGTTGCCCCTCTCCTGCCCCTCTCCTCACAACCCGACAACAAAAAGAAACCCCACAAAAACGAATCGACACAAACAAGAGCGCGTACTGTTGCCAGTGGTGACGCAGGACGTTGAGGATTTGGCCACTTTGTGTGTTGCGAGGGCCCTTCGGAGGACGTCTGCTGGGTATCTATGGCGACCAGAGCCAAAGAACACAGCACTTTTCTTTGCAGGAGTGTGTGAGCGTGCAAGTGTGTGTGTGTGTGTGCTTGTGTGTAGGAGGGGGTACTTTCCAAAGCAACAGTACAAGCAGGTGTTGCTTTCCTCCCCCGCGCCTCCTCTTACTTTCTCTTTTGTTGTGAAAATATGCAGCATTTGTCTCACATGCCGTCATTTATTTATTCTGTCCCGAGCGAGGCCTGCCATTGAGCGTGGAAATCTAACAAGTTAACACATAGCGAGGCTTCACAGAGGGCTTTTAGCAGTTCCGTGAGGCTCTGGGCGAAAAGCTTGTGGGTTATGTAGCATCACAGGAAGCTCAAGTTAGCAAACTAGCGTCAGTAGCTGCATTTCCATTACGGTTTTTCGCAAAATAAACGTACAATTGCAATTTGCAGGTGTTTCCATTGAATGGTGTGAAATACATAAGCCATAATTCTTGTAAAATCTCGTCCCGCGAGACCCCACTTTAAGGAGGATAGGGGTATAAAACATTTTGCAATAAATCTGCATTTCGATGTTGTTTGCTGTCCAGAATGGTTGTTATATTTTTGTCTTTGGTTACTTTTAAAAAAATATATTCCGTCTCCTCCTCCGTCCAAACATAACGCACCATTTTCACTTGAAGTCAACTGGTCATGTGACCCCGTACGTCACGTCCACTGACGTGTAAATGCAAAAAAAGTGTTTCCATGACACTTTTGTGATGTACCTCTGTATGGATACGTCTGAAAAACCACCTCATGAGAGCGTCAAAACCTTTCAGCCATATTAGAGAGGTTTTTCCAAGTTGAGTTGTTTCCATGACAATGCAATATTTAGGTTTTGCGGAATTTTAGGGGGAAATGGAAGGGTAATGGCAGTTGATATATTGCTACCTAGGGTTAACTGACAACCAAATAAATGGTGCGATCCACTCTTAGACGTGTTTTCTACTCAGTTTACTTGATGTGCAAAACAAAGCACAAAATCAAAGAGTGGAGAAAAAATAACAACCATACAGATATTGAAATAAAAATGTTCTGAATCACAGCAATTATGAGAATAGAAATGTTCTTCTGTGGCAGCTACTTCTCCGCTCCAGTCCCAAACTAGGTACTTTTCCACTGAGCGAGACACCTCATATCCCGTCCGCCCCATTAACGACAGTAAATATAGCCGCTGATGTTCCAGCTTGCCCGTCGCGGTGATGCAACCAGCTCTCGCCGTAATAGCCGGCAGGGGCCATTTCAGCCCCCCGAGTGGCTGCAGGTGGCACTGGGTCCATCTCTGCGCCCATAATGACCCCCATCGAGGGGCATCTGGGGAGCGAGGCACGAAAAAAAAAGAGGGACAATTTCCCCTCCCCGCTCTGGTAATTGCACCTCACTTCTGAATGCATGTCTGTCCTTCCTGCTGCGTGACGCCGCTGCCGTGTCCTGGCTCAGACGTTTCAGGGGTTCACCATGTGTGTGTGTGTGTGTGTGTGTGTGTGTGTGTGTGTACGTGTAATCCCCTCACACCGTGTCCTTGCGTGTTTGTGTCAGCGGGGAGCGTATTGTGAACTTCCTGCTATTCTTTTCAGGCAGATCTCTTTTCCTGCCAAGGCTGCAGCTCATTACAAGGTCCCTATACCGCTATACGCACACGCACACACACACACACACACACACACACAGATGATCATATGCCACTTGCTCCTCATTCCGCACGTCAGCTGCGACGCTCTCTGGATTTGCTGAGGCGTTCGGCGCTGTTTCAGCGAGCAAAAAGAAAAACGTTCTTTGAGAAGATTTGAGAAAAAGTTCACCCAGAGATCTCCTCCGCACTTCACTGGCTTTCTCTATCCTTCGTCACTCCTCCCCCTCATCTTCCTCCTCCCCCTCCTTATCTCCCTGATGTCTTTGAAAAATTGCCCTCTAATGACGGATAATGACTCGGTAGCGGGGTTAGGGAGGGGGGACGGTGTGTTTAAGGCCGGCAGCGTGGAAGAAATTGCGACAAACACACGTCGGTGAACGGCCGGCGATTACCGGTGCCCCGTGATTACGAGTAATGGCTCGGCGAGACGAAAGGCCGGTGGAAGGGCAGCGGAGGGGCCGGATCGCTCGCACAAACACGCACGCCGAGCAGGAAAATCACTTCCAAGCTGCCATTAAGTGTTGATTACACAATGGGAAGAGCGCTGATTACTGAGACGGAACCTGTGTGTGTGTGTGTGTGTGTGTGTGTGTGAGTGTGTGTGTGTGTGAGACAGAGGGCATGAAGGACTCCTGGTTGGCTCGTGGCCCCTCCTGTCCTCCTCCTCCTCCTCTGCTTATGTACGTTATTTTCATGACGAACAGCGTAATCAACGACTGATGACACTTGTGGTTACTTTGCTACAATAGTTCATGTTGAAGGTTTGAATTTAGGCGCTACGGTCGTGTTCCTTTACGACGGGGGATTTTGTCTAAATGGGTTTGTGTCACTTCTGTGGTGTCACTTTCTGATGAAAATAGGTTTAAAGTAGCGCTGTAGTGCAGTAGCGCACGCACGCATGCACTCACTCACACACTCACACACACACACACACACACACCTGTTGCCATTGAGGCCACACTCTGAGACCTCAGTAATCCTCGTCAACCTTTCCATGACATGAGCTGTCGCAGGATACAGATGTTTCATCATGTAGGCAAACATGGCATTAGTTGAACACACGCACACACACACACACACACACTCATGCTTAGGTCATACTGGGCAGCCAGTTGTTTGTCAGGTCCTAAAAGTCTTTAGTCATCTGCCAAGCGTCTCTTATACGTTCCTGCACTTTTTTTTTTTTTGTCAACGGAAAGCAAATATTCAATTGTACAGTGAAAAAAAATGTGCCTTTTGTACCTTTAAAGGTTCCATAATTCATCCATTATCACATCCAAATTAAAAAAAGAAAAACTCTATGAACTGAAGGCAGCTTCTCACACTTCATTCTCAGAAGAAAAAATTTTTTCCACACGGCCTTTTAGTAGCTCGTTCCTGGGAGCAGATATTTTGCAACTCGTGTGTGACGGTCCAGACGTCAGCGACGGGATGTGACGGCACCCGAGTCACGATGATGGCAAAGACCTTGCGCCATGACAGGAGATGAGGTGTCCGGATGGTTGTCATGACGCCTCAGAAGAGAAAAATCTGTTGTTGCATGTTTATTACGAAAGGCACTTTTAAATATCTCGCTAATATGTATTCATTTATTTATTAAACTGAGGATATTTTTTACGCTTTCAGCGGTTGTTGTAGACAATGTGTAAATTAAGTATTAAGAAATGGGAATATTAGACAAAAAGCACACGTGATCTGTATTTTGAGCTGGAAAGAGGAAGTTCAGCCTTTTTTACAGTGACACAATATGTGTAAAAGTTCTTTTGCAGCTTGAAGGAGGAACTCAATCAAATCACGAGACTCGAGGAAATCAAGCTCGCTTCGAGCTTGACGCGTTCTTCCCTTCTCCTCGGTAAGACTGTTTGCCGAGGAGACGCTGCCTGCCGCTCCAGCTACCTTTTTCCTGCCGTTTGATGGGCGAGGTCAAAGGTCAGGTTAATAGACACAGACCTCATCCTCTCGCTCTGGTCATGTGGAAGAGAATTCCCGACACCCCGTGGCTTCCCGTCTCCTCGGCAACACGCATTCAAAGGGCTCCACACTCACCGTGACCTTTTGCACATGTGGCAGAGCTGCGCACGTACGCCAGCGAGCGCAGCCTCCACTTCTTCTTCTTCTTCCTCCCCGCTGTGTTGTTTGGCAGACAACTCGTTCCTGGCAAGAAAAAAAAGAAAGAAACACGCTAGAGGAGATCACTGCCGCCGTCTCCGAGCCGATCCAACGCGTTGTTCGCCGTGTGACAGAATTCTTTCTTAATCACTGCTGGCAAGTCGTCACAGGGGAATAATTCCCACCTACTCTTGTGCGAATCAATTTATGACCGCCAAGCGCAAAGAGACGCGTTTCGTCGTGGCGTTCTGACTAGATGCAAGCGTGAAAGCTCGGAAAAACATCTGCCGGAGCGGGATCTGATGAAAGTCGAGCTCTCTGTGTGATGGAGGGACAGAAGCGGAGACAGAGACGAGAGCTATAGACAGCGGACAGCTGAGGCCGACTTGTGGAAACCGGAGAAGCAGAAGATGGAATTGGTTTTCCCAACTAGGGGGAACTCCGGGACAACAGGTGACGGCTACGCC
This sequence comes from Thamnaconus septentrionalis, assembly GCA_009823395.1. NCBI lineage: Eukaryota > Metazoa > Chordata > Actinopteri > Tetraodontiformes > Monacanthidae > Thamnaconus > Thamnaconus septentrionalis. Next base: position 25,205,456 of record CM020502.1, on the reverse strand, counting down.
TGTCCGTGCAATCTGGATAATCTTGTTCACTCTCTCCAGCGCCCCCCACCCACCACCCTTTTTCTTGCAGCTGTAGTGAGGTTTTCTTAGTTGGTTTGTTGTTTGTTTCAGTCATAGGATCAATAAGAGAAGCAGAAAACAGACAAACTAATGGTGAGCCGGAGCTCGAGTTGATTCGGAATTTCTTGCCAAAGTTGAAAAGTTTCACTCCTTCCAGTCGACACATGGCCACATTGTCTGGCCCATCTGTCTGCCTTTATCTCCGCTTCAGCCCGACCCCTCCTCGCTCCAGCCTCGCCCGCCACCCACTCACCCCCACCCACCAGCTCACACCCTCCATTGTGCCGCTGGCCCCCCCTCCTCCTCTCCCTCCCCTCCCTGCCCTGCAGGCTGGCAGACGACCGGGGCTCTTCCACCCTGCAGCAGCAACTGGTGGCATTGTTCACATGCAGCACCACCACCGCAGCCGCCACCGCCACGCACATATGCGCACAGTTGCCCGGTTGCTCACGCACAATGTGAGCATCTGCTGGCAGCGGGGGCCACGCACACGTAAACACAATCAATAGGCATCGGGCCGACCGGGGGCTTAGTGCCCCGCTTTAATTCCTGCTGGAAATATGGAGGATTAATTGTTCAGCAGATGGACAGAGAGAAAAAAATAGTGCATATTAAAAAGGTTCAAAATTCATGACTCACAGCTTCTGGATGTTGAGTTGTCAACAACATGTTCCTAAAGCAGCCAGAGTTTCTTGCTTTGTCATTGTTCTTTTTTAACCATTAAAGTTTAAGAATGGGCATTATATCAGAATTACAGCTACTTTAGCATTAATGTAAGTAAAAGCAATAAAAAGGGTCGTGTCAAACTTTAAAAAGCCAAAATAGCAAGTAACAAATGTGATCAGCTAGGCTACCATAACTCTCTCTTAATAGTCAAAATAATCACAAAAACAGACGTTGCCATTATTATTTCCCCAAATATGACAGAATCATTTACTTGCAAAACTGACCAGACCTCCCAAAATATAAAGCAGCGGGATGAAAACAGCTGCCTGTGCATTTAGCCTGTTGACTGTGTCTCCTCCCTTCCTGGTGGCAAACACCCAGGAACAACACACACACACACACACACACACACACACACACACACACACACACACACATCACCATCACTGCAGCAGTTGCTCATAAACTGAGCCGCACAGGGAGAAGGACAAAAAAATGTTTTGGATGACATCAAACGTGTCCTTGGAGAGCTGCAGGCATGTGTCAGAGGAAGGTTACCCCCCCTCCCCCTTTTTAAACAGGTCTCATTGTTGGCAGGAATCATGTGGTGGGTCGTCCATTGTTTGGCATATTGAGGGGGCGGTGAAAAACACTCACCCTGGATTTCTTTTGGGAATATTTATTCCATGCGGGCAAACTCAAAATACCTGGGCAGCTGCAAATTCTGGCCTTCGGGAGAAACAATCCAGAGTGTTGTGAAGCAAGTGCAGACTAAACTTTCTTTTAAATTGCTTCTGAAATATGACCGGCAAGTTTGGTAAAAAAAAAAAAAAAAGAGAAAAAAAAAGCCCAATCCAGTTATTTCTGCGATAAATGACTTTAATTACAGCCGTATAAAGCATGCCTGCGAGTGACAACATAATTAGCTTTCACTTATTCAAATTATTCACAGCCAATCCTCAATTTTTAAATGTTTCCTGAGGACAAACGAAACAGAGCAGAAAGCAGAAAGTTGCAGCTGAGAGTCTATTAAAACCCAACGCAACACCACCACACCAGCAGGGGCAGTAGTCTGTTCCTTTTATGGAAAGACACTTTCTGACAGCAAAAAGCTGGTGTTCTTTTTTTCACAATAGTCTTGGTCCTCTTTTCAACTTTTTTGTCTGCATTGTGAAAATATTGTGTAAGTGTATTATGTTTTTATATCTATATTTCAGTCACGTTTCAGTTTTTCGTTCTCCATGAAATATCTATTGCCTGGAAAGTCTCCTCCGGTTTCTGACACACATTTCGCGCATTAAAGTTTTATGCGCTTGCACAGAATCGTTAATGTCAATGGTAGAAACACGCAAAAAAAGACGGAAAAGACGCAAAAAACCCGCGTCGCCGTTGGCTCACCACCTTCGGCCTCTGTGCTGCCAGTGTTGTAAATCATAACGCTGTCCTTATCGTTCATCATCAGCCTGTCACCGCTCTCTATTAATAATCACAACCGTAGTTGGAAGGAAGCGGCTCGAAGACGATGCTGATGGATAGCCTGACACATGTGGGTCACTTTGTAACTTAATAGTGTATAAGGCTCCAATAAAAATTCAGTTTGCGAGGCCCCAGTCTTTCAATTGAACATGATGGCAAATGGGTAGACTGCCTTGATGACAAATATTCATTTTTTTTCTCCCCCCCGACACACTCACAAACACACGCACACGCTAAGTCCTCTCCTCAAGCTTTGCATAAACAGCCTCTCTATCTCCACCAACGCACACATGAACGTCACGCACGTGCGCACACACACAAGCCATCTGACATTCAGTTTTAAGCTAATGCTCAAAACGACGACGCGTGCGCCCCCACCCACGCTCCCTCACTCCCGCCCTGCGTCCCACCCAGCCAATAATTTAATGAAACAAAAAAGTAGGCCAAGCATTTGCAGCCGCAGTTTTCAGGCTTTCATGTTGCTGAACGACGGCGGACGTGTGCGCCGTCACGTCTCCATCTTCATCCCGGTGAAAGGATGAGAGGTCGAACCCTGACCGACGGGGGGATAAAGGAGGAACGGGGGGGAGAACAAAAGTAGGTCTTCCATAGAGCCATTTCCACTGGGAACCAGGCCGAGGTGCAGCAGTTAGAAAACAGGTTGGCGTGTCGTAAATCTATTTTTCAGCGGAGCATCGATTCCCTTTGACAGCCGTTTGTGCGTTATTTTTATTTTGAATGGGACACCTTGTCGGCCGCCACCTGCTGCCGCTGGCCTCTGTTTCACATTTTTCCGAGAGCACCGTCGTCTCCTGTCTCTCTTTTGTCCCGTTGCTCTGGCAGAGTGATGATCTATGACACATCTGCTTTGCTCTGTTGTGTTGGAATAGAACTCTATGAGGGAGGGAAGGAAGGAAGGAAGGAAGGAGCCAAACAAAAAGCCTGGAGCTGGAAGCCGTTCCTTTGTATCTAGAAGAGGTCAGCGGGGAGCCGGGTGCTTTTTTCACTAAACGAATCCCACTTTGTTTTGCCCTCGCGCAGGCAATAGCCACTGTGTCCGGGAGCAAGCCTGACTGTGGTGGAAGGTCACTCTGTGGTAGAGAGAGAGGAGTGGAGGGGAGAGGTAGGAGAGGAGAAGAGAGGGGAGGAGAGGAAGAGAGGACAAAAGACGGGGAAGCAGCTTCGGGGGGGGAAACGAGAGCCGCTCAGATTAGATACAGAACTGAGAGGGCGCAGGCGTGAAGGCAGGCAGATGTTTCCCCTCATGAGAGCTTCAGTGGCTCCGCCCACTCATTCCCAATCATCCGTGGTCTTGTGACAGAGGCCTTCTGGACACGCCGAGCGCCCGGACGGCAAAACTGGACCCTGAACAGGCAGGAAAATCAGCCCCGGAGGGCGGCGATGCCCAGCCAGGCGTTGGCTTCGCCCACTGCCTCCACTTTGGTTTTTGTCCCCTTCCAAACATTTGGAAACTACAACAAAGCATCAGCGCTGGCAGCAAACAGATGATTAAATGCGTGCTGTTTTCTGGTGAATGAAAGAGTTGTTGCTTATTTTGCATAATTAATCACATTCAAAATCAGATTTGAAAAATAGGTCCTCTAAAATTAGCAGTGTGATTAAAGTGCAAATAAATCCTTTCAATGCACGTGCGACCAAGAGCAGAATGTTCAAAGGTGCTTTAAAAGCCAGCGTGCAAGTGCATGTGCACCCAGGACCTGCACCAGCTTGCCTCCGTGCACTCTTTCTCCCCATTCTTTGTCTTCTTGTGTTTCTTGTGTTCTTCGTAGGGCCAGCCAATCGTCTCTGTGCCGCTGCTGCTGCTGCTACTGCCACTGCTGCGTACGTTTGTGGTTGTTTGACACAAGTAGGCCAGCAGCGAGCGCACGGCGGCGCAGGAATGCGCGGCACGGCTCCAACCCATTCCAGCCGAGCTCGGGAGGGCTTGGGATGGTTTGGGCAGGGTGGAGGTGTGGGGGTGGGGTTAGCGGTAGAAGCCCCCCTGGCTCGCTAACAGCTGCACCTACGGGAACGTCGGGAATGACGGGCCTGTTTTTTCGGGGAAGCGCTGAAAGTTGGAGGCAAATCCTCCCGATATTGAGCCGCGCTCCTTGGCGTCTGCCGCTAAACCTTCCCGCAAACGATTCCAATAAGTGGAATCAGCCAAGGATCATAGATCCACCTCCCTGATACCGTGAGCTGGCGCAATATCTCCCGCTGTTAGAACCAATAAGGAGTAAAGTCCCCTCCATGTGGCTCCTTTATTGTCTCGCTTGATAATATTTTCTCCAGGCTGTAATCATTCTTTTTTTCCTCCTCCGCTCCCATCCTGCGGTTGACTTTCCTTTCGCTGCTCCATCAACCTCCAGGTGAAACCCGCCAGGGTCCCTCAGTCGAAGCCGGCAGCGTCCACGATGGCAGAAATGAAAGCGGAATGCAACCACGTCAAACGCACTCGCTAGCATCTGCATCCCATGACACGTTGGAAGCCGACCTCCTTTCCGCTCGTCTCTCCGGATCCCTTTTCTCCATCCCGTCACAGGCTGCACATACAGCGCGGAACAAGCCGCGGCTTTATCCGCCATTAAGCGCAATTTCACACACATGCATCAAACTCCTGATCCACTGATTTTCAGCACTCGGCCTAATTTCTGATTTGACTCCCTCCCCCACACCAGCTCGCTCCCCTCCGCCAGCCGTCAGCATGTTCTCAGAAAAGCTACCTTTGAAACCGTTGGAGGAATTAAAGGTCCTCACGTGTTTAAATAATCCAGTACAAAAAACGATTCATCTCCACTGAAACTGCTCATTCGGCCCCCTGCTGGCTAAAACAGCTAAAAGTGAGGCCAAAAAGCAACTTGATGAGGATGTGGTCACCGACCAGGAAGCGACATCAGTGGCATCTGTGACATCATAAAGGGCTTATATCCAGCACTGCACGTTTTGACACACCACTTGTGAAAACGTGCAGCAGGCGGAAGAAGTGGAGGGTGGACTCCCTCTCTCTCTCTCTCTCTCTCCAACAGGGTGGAGACGCCGACTGTTGCCAGAAAAACGCTGGCAAAGTGATTTTTGCAACATGCGGGACCTTCACCAAAACGCTGCGCTCGCTGCTCACGTGCGCATTCTCCTTGAACAATGTGCACACGTTTGTTTTTATTTTGCGTTGATAACGAGGCAGAGCAGATACAAGCACGACTCCTTCCTCAATGAAATGAAACCAACCCTGAAAGCTTGTTGACACTGCAGCAGAGAGCCTGTCAATAGCTCTTTGTGGGAACAAGATCACGCTTGACAAAGTTCCTCAGGCTTTAATGCGGTGGTGGTGGTGGGGGGAGGAAAAGGGAAAAAATCATAGTGATTTGATGAAAGGGGACGTGCGCGCTGAAATTCCCTGCAACACTTGGTTTGAAAAACAGGGCAATAAATCTGCGCTCACGGACTTAGGGTTACACTGCACAACCACTTATTATTTATCCGCTTGCTAGATTGTGTACCTTTCACAACGTTGCTGATAATGAGTAACGTGTTCATCCCGCAGGGAAATCAGGCCTTCACAGTTACTCATTAAGCTGCCTGCTTTATGTAGGTCACCGCTGTTTGTTTTTTTCTTCTTTTTTTCCCTGGCACATGGAATGTTTTGCTGCTGATTTATGATCCATATCTCGCAAACCACTGGAGTCACAGGCCCGCAAAAACCGAGAAAAAAAAAAAAGAAACACAGACAACGCGCTTGCTGTGTACCAGCCGCGTTTGGGATAAACACGTTCGCTCGGGACGTTTCGGCCGCTTCTGTTTGCTGGTCGTTCTCTGTTAAAAGAAAAAAAAAGAAACAACAACAACACACACACACCTAAAAACACAACGTAGCTCAGCATGAGCCTTGAGATTAATAAGTGGCAAACAGTGCATCTTGTTTTTGCAGATGAAGGGAAATGACCACATCGATTGTGTTTGCAGACTTTACTGTAAGTAAAGTGTTTTTTTCTGAGTACTTGTTGTGCACACAGTGTGTGTGTGTGTACGTGCATGCGGGCCCGCCTCCTCGCATGCTAATTTGTAATGCTGCGCTATCAAATTTCCTTTTGACCTCATCTACAGATTGTTCTGTACAATTTTCTATCCATCCGTGTGTGTGTGTGTGCGTGTGTGCGTGTGTGTGTGTTTGTACCAACACGCAGTTGCTGCTGCTGCTGACTGTTGTTTCTTGACTGTGGGTGTTTTGAAGCCATCTGACAGAGTGTTGTGTTAGTGTGTTAGCGTGTGTGTGTGTCTGTGTGTGTGTGGGCGTGTGTGAGTGTCGGTTTCACACAGCTGTGTTCATTCCAGACAGAAGAAGGTACCGATCTTCCTGTCAGCTGTTCTGCCCCCCCTCCACTACTCTAACCTTCATCGCGGCCCATTTGCTCACATTCAAATGTTTTCTGATTTCAAATCTTGATATTACTTTTTAAAAAATAAAAATGAAAAAACAGCCTCCTCTCGCCGCGTTTTGCCGCCTTTCAGCTCGCAACATTTTCCCCCGAACCTGCGACTCCTGATCTCTCCTTTCAGATTCTCTTTGCTAAACATCTTCTTCATCTCTCGCCTCTCCGCTGGCATCGGTTCACACGTGTGCATCAACACAAGACAGGAAACAGCTGAGCGGCTTTTGCCCCCCTCCCCGCACCCAAACTTCTTTCCTGTCAGTTTCTCAGAAAACCACACCAGAACGGCAGAAGTGAAAACCCTGCGAGCTGAACTTCCTGTCAGGTTTTCTGCCGTGTGGTCGGGCGCCTTGTTTACAGGTGATGATGGGCCTTTAAATCGACACGTGCTTTTGATGCAAACGAGTTCTAGAGCGGCGGCTGTAGCTGCGTTTCCTTTACCCCTAGAATTGCGCACAACCTAAATGTCGCAATGAAAAGCTGGTAATGGAAACACCTGAACTTCGAAACTCCTCTCAAACATGGCTTAAAGGTTTTGACGTTCTCATGAGGTGGTTTTTCAGACGTATCAATTTAGACACTTTACACTTTTTTCGCATTTACACGTCAGCGGACGTGACGTATGCAGTCAGTAGTGAAAATGGCGCGTCATGTTTGGACGGAGGAGGGGACGGAATATTTTTTACAAGTAATCAAAGAGAAAAATATAAGAACCATTCTTGACAGCAAACAAACGTAAATAAACAAAAGCAAACGTGACTCTCGTCAAAACTCGACCTGCGAGATTTGACGAGAATGACGCACCATTCAATGGAAACACCTGCAAATCGCAATTGTACTTGGTTGAAATCTTAGAAATATCGCTTTCATTTTGCGAAAAGTAGCTAATGTTGTGTAGCTACTCACAAAGTTGTCGCTGAGGGCCTGTCCTCAGGAAAGACCGGCAGTGTGTGTGTGTGTGTGTTTCAACATATGGCCGCACATATACACGGTCACACCTTGGAGTGCTTGTGGCCGGCCCCCCCTGCCAGGGGCCCCATGCTGAGCGCCCGGGCTATATTTAGGCCCCTGGTTTCTCTTGGTGCAGTGTCTCCAGCCGGGCGGCTGCAGAGTTTCACCGGCCGGCTGGGAGAGGCCGACCGCAGGAACATGTTGCCTCCGTGTCTGACCGCCGACGTTCAGATAACCATATGTGGGAGAGAACAAACAGATGAGGGCACCATCAGCAGTTCGCCAGTTGGCTTATCATTAGGAGCCAGAGCTTATTGCTATCGCCACCGCTGCTTTGGGAACACGGCGCTGAGTGAGCTCCAAAAAACATAAACGCGCTTTGGCTTGGCGAAGAAAAAAATAATATAGAAAAAAAGGGAAGTTCTGCTTTAGCTCTGAAATTGTCACATTTCCTTTTGTGAGTTTTTTTTTAAGTCAATGCAAATAGAAGGGCAACCATAATTTCAAGCTGCATTCAAAATACATGTATATTTCTGGCCAGACACTTTGCAGTTCTCATGGAGTGCGTTGACGTCGATTAAATATAAATTTAATCAGTTCTAAAGGCATATTACGTGATTTTTTAAAAAATAGAATATGGAAGAGAATCACCTCAGTATTCTTCAACTTAAGAAAAGTCACTAAAAATGAACATACACAGTGGGCATTTTTCTCATCATATTGAGGACAGACAAATGGTTACAATAAAACAATAGAGGCTGAAAACATGGCTCACAAATCAAGACTCTGTGTGAACAAAGGAGCCGATGAATTGGTGATTTACTGAATTTGTCAAAAACACACAATAAAAAAAGCCAATAATAAAGAAGAAAGCGGTAGAGTCTAATTGAAACACCTGCTGGAGGTGCAGGTTCAGGCTTTCAACCAGGCCTCCTGTGACCTGAAAATCAATGACATCTTTCTGTCTTCCTTCATTCTTCCTCACTCTGGAACACACAAGGCAGCAAAACTCGAGGGTGCCGTGCAGACAAAAGACCCACTTGATCACATGACCACCACCCCGCCCCCACACTCACCACCACCACCACCTCAGCCCAGTAACTCCTGCTGCCAGACTGGGGAATGAATTCCACCGCTGTGGGAGTGCGAGCTGAGAGGTAACAGCGGCTGCCTGAAGGAGGAGGGCAGGGAGGGACAAAGATAGACTGGGGAGGGGCGGCAGTGGGGGCACGGAGGAATCACAGCAAAACACAAAGAAAGTTGGGTAGTGAAATAGTTAATGTGCGAGGAAAGTAGACACGAGTGTTGCAGTCAAGATGGCACCAAGCGAGACCAAGGCATTATCAATACTAGAGAGTATCGAGACCAAGACGAGACCAAGACTTTATATATCAAAGAAAAATAACAACAAAACAGAAAAAAATAAGTTTGCTTCTAAATGGAACAGCAACATGTCTTTTCAATACGGTATCTTTTAATCATTTTCTTTAACATTTTGCTGCTTTGCCAACTGTTTTGAAACATTTTCAAAAAAACAACTCATAAAATCATAAAATTAAAAGATCAGTTAACTAGGAATAAATAAGGGTTTGTGTCACTCTGGGTGTCACAAACAGAGCGTAACACGGCAGCAGCTGGATTCTTTTCCGTTATTCCGTCACAGCTCAACCCAAACAAAGGCTCCTTCCACCTGTTACGGTTCTTCATTCTGAATCTGCCGCTATATGGATCAAAATTGAAAACACTTTGTTTTGTGTTCCTCCTCTCTGCACTGGCAGAGCTGCGGCTGTGTTGTGGCACTGCAAGTTTTGCCACGTTTGGTTTCCTTTCCGCCATCTCGTGCTTGGCCCCAGTCGCCTAAACACCGACCCAGGAGCAAACTAGAGCCGAGAGCTCCGAGGCGAGCTGAGCTAACCTCCAACAAAGAGTAACAAAGGCAGTTGCCCTGGGCTCCCGCTGACCTTTGCCCCCCGCCTCTTTGTTTTTTGGTGCAACCTTCCAACTTTGGGTCTTAGTTTGGAAAGAGGGCCCAGTCCTTGGGTTAAAGCCACTGACGTGTCCGTGCACAGTGTGCACACAAAGTGTTGATCTGCGTGTTTTTCAAAATGCGGGCATGGAATTGTAGGACACATACTCCAACTGACAGACTGGCCTGTAGGGGGCGCTCTGAAAATGGTCCATTTTTGTTTACAGCGGCAGCCTCGCCAACCTGCTCCGAGGTCCGTTATTAAAATTCTATTTTCCAAACACCTGACTCCAACAAATCTCCACATCTATTCTGGATGTGGCCATCCAGGCGTTTCAGCACTTAGATTAGATTCCCGCAGCCGCCTGAACTCCAGCGGCTTGTTTGGACGGGGGTCTGAATGGCTTTTCCCCGTGGTTTATAAATATTTAAAATGGAAAAATGGAAGAAGAAGAAGGAGGAGGAAGAGGAGGAAAAAAGAGCCTCGGATGATGGTCGAAGCGGTGATCAGCAGCGCGGCATCGCTGAGAGGTTCCAGAGGCCTGGTTGTGAAATGAATGTTGGTGAAATAACGCCGAGCTCTCCGAGGGGAGGGGCTGGAACACAACACGTGTTAGTGTGCGTCTGCTCTGTGTGTTTGTGCGCTCCAGCTCCTATTAAGATAAGATAAGATAAGATAAGACCTCATTTGTTTTATTTTCCTTGATGGGGAAATTCACGTTGCAACAACAGAGAGCAGGTTTTGGAAATCAGCACAACAAGTGCAATCATTATAATTTAGAAAACTGAAGGAAAAAAATACACAGAAATACTTATTATCTATACATATTTTCAGCGTGGTTGCTGTGGAAGGTTTTCTGCGAAGAAGCATAAAATAATAAGAAATAAAACAAACCTAATGTTGATGATTAGTTATAGTTATAGAGGAAGCTACATATAAACATATAAACTATGTTGTGCTGTGGAAAGCAGGTGGGATTAAATGAGTTTATGCTTCCTTTTATGTCTGTCTGTGGTCGAATGCCCACCTGCCTTTGTCTCATGTATCTCTCTTTTCTAGTTTTATTGTTGAACAACAATAAAAAAAATAGAGTTGAGGAGCCTTGCTGTTGGCTGTGGGCAAGACTGACACCTCGTGTGTGCACTTCTCCTGCTGCTATTGTGCCGCAAATGTAGCTGATGCTGTTTTGTCTGTGTTCATTGAACTTCCATATTTAATTACAAATCATCCTCTTAGATTCAAATGATTTTATTAATAATTACACTGCAATGCTGAGTGTGTGATAGAAAAGCGGCTTCCATGGAGTTCCTTACTCTGGTGGTGTTGACCGCTTCCCTGAAGGCCACTCCCCTCGCTCCACCCACCCACCCGTCCGCCATTACAGGAGCTCCCTTTGTCTCTGACTGGCCTCTGTTTCCGTCATTGTCCCCCATATTGACGCTGGTGGGAACGGCGGAGTGGAGGGGGCAAAGCCACATGTCAGCTCCCAGGATGGATTGGTGCCCTGAGGGGAAGGGTGGCGTAGCTTAAGGTGGCTGGTGTGCCCCCTCCTCTCCACCTCCCACCCATCACCCGCCACCCCCGACCCTCCAGGGACCCTCCCAGGCAACGCTGGGATGCGCTCGCGGGGGGAGGGATCGACGTGTCCTTGGCGTGTGAATGACGCACGCTCTCTCAAACGCCGCGGCGGGATGCTCATAAAGTCTGCAAACAGTGGAAAAACACACAGGGCGACGCGAGGCTGGCTAGCAGCTGTTAGCTTCTGTCCTTGAGCGAACGCACTCGTGCGGGTGGGGGGCGGGGGGGAGGTGGAGGTCGAGGGCTGAGGGGAGGGTGACTTGTTGTTATTTTTCCATTAAAAAAGAAAAGCCTTGAAAACTAAGCAGCTGACTGTTGCTTTTTTTTTTTTGTGAGTGATGTCTGGAAAGCGTCCTCGCCCTCGCACCTTGTGCTGTAGTCAATACCACACCAACCGAGGCCAAGACATTATCAAGACTAGAGAGTGTCGAGGTCAAGACCAGACCAAGACATTTCTAAATGGAACAGCAACATCTCTTTTCAGCAAGGCGTCTTTTCATAATTTTCTTTAACATTTTGCTGCTTTGCCAACTATTTAGCCATTTTCAAAAAAAACAACTTGCTTTATAAAATTAAAAAATAAATGAACTAGGAACTGTGTTACTCTGGGTGTCACAAACAGAGTGTAAAATGGCAGCAGCTGGATTCTTTTCCGTCATTATCGTGTCATTACAGTGTTGGATGAGTCCTGACTGGTCTGGATCAAAAATCCCGAGACAAGACCGAGGAAAAATGCCTCAGAGTCCAAGACGAGACCAAGACCCTTAAAAAGTGGTCTTGAGACCAAGCCTGAGTCTGACCGAGGTGTGAGACTGAGGTCCGAGAAGCCCAGAAATATACACAATAAAGCCCAGTAGTGTTGCAGGATGGTGGGGGCGGGCGTTTAAAAGGGGAAAAAAGGCTGTGTGACTTCTGCAGCTGAGCTTTTGTCCTCTAAGCCGCAGAGTGTAAAACACACGCGCGCGCGCGCGCTCGGCAGGAGGGCGAGCCTGTCATCTCGCCGGCTGTACAGTGGGCCTCAGATGTCGGCCTGCTAAGCCTCACACTGTCGCTCTTTGTTGTCGTGCAGCAGCGTGTTTTGGCTCTTTCTGCGCGGCATCGAGGCCCTTTCAGCGCGTGAATACACGTCAGCGGCGAACAGAGTGTTGGTAGCCGGCGATGAAAGAACAGGTCCGACTTGCTCTTCCACGGCGGCACGATCACTCGGATTCCATCTGTGAAATCTAAGCGGAGCTAAACGCTGTGTTCCATAGTAACTAGCTGGTAGCTACGTGGGGTTTGCCCCTCCTCTCCAAACTATTAGTGCGGGCTCTTCATCGGACGGATGTGTGCGATAAATCGATTCAGGTTCAGGTGAAACTGACACTTTTCCTTTGAAGAAAAGAAAAAAAAAAAAAAGTAAAAAGTAGGCCACAACCTCACAGATCAGTTTCTGATCTCAAAATCTCACACAAGCATAATTTCACAGGAATGGGACGCACCCCGATGACCCCTCTGCCTTATCAGGCTCTGTTGCTATGCGAGTCGCGGAGGTGGAGAAGAAAAAGTTGCAACGCCGTTTCATCAGTGTCGCGGTGAAAACCGAGCGCAACAGCGAGACGGCCGACTTGATGTCGATTCTGCTGCTGCAACAGCGAAGTAACGACACCCCCAACCCTCCCCCTCGTGTCGAATCTCATGCAGATGATAAACACGTCGTGAGTCACGGCAAAGCGGGTTTTGTTGTTGTTTTTTCTCTTATTGCAGCAGCACAGGAACACCCTTCTGCCGTCCACTTCTTGTTTTTTTTAGGGCGATTGGAAAAAGAAAACATCACGCTCTCGTGAGTCACTGCACCGAGAGGCCGTCCAGCGAGAGATTGCAACACCTCCATTAAATCTGCATCTCAAGTGCTTTGTGCAAGATTTGGTTTGGTTTTCTTTTTTTTAGTGTTGTTCATTTCACTTCCTTTTTTGGGACATCCTATCAGCCCCAGATACTAGCTGCGTTTCAGTGACAGTTTTTCGCAAAATAAAAGCGATATTTCTCAAATTTCGACAAAGCACAATTGCGATTTGCAGGTTTTTCCATTGAATGGTGTGAAGCGCATAAACCGTAATTCTCTTAAAATCTCGTCCCACAAGATTTTACGAGAATTCCGTTTGCTATTGTTTGTTTACGTTTTTTTTGCTGTCAAGAATGGTTGTTATATTTTTCTCTTTCGTTACTTGTAAAAAATATTACACAATATTAAACATGATACATTGGTGATACAGTATACCTCTATATGGATTTGTCTGAAAAACAACATCATGAGAGCGTCAAAACCTTGTTGCCATATTTGAGAGGTTTTTGGAAGTTTAGGTGTTTCCATTAGCATTTCTTTATTGCGATATTTAGGTTTTGCACAATTCTAGGACAAATGGAAATGCAGCTACTGAACAGGGAAAGTTTTTAGGCAGCAGCTCCATAAAATACTCCAAGATAACAAAGGAGTCTCTGCTTGGGCAGACTGAGGCCCACCCCAGCCTCCCACCCACCCAACACGTTCCTGCGCTGCCCCTCCAGCCTTTTCTGCTCCTCACACTGTTTGCAGAGGCAAAGCCTTCAGCCTTCAGCCGCCACCTTCCCTCTCGCTGCCCTTTGCCCCCGCTAAACCGGCTCTACTCGCTCCCTCTTTTGTTGGCGTGTCAAAACAGGCCTTGTGTTTTGTTTTTTTTCCTGCCCCGCTGCTGCTTAGCAACCTGCAGGAGTCTCTGCAAAAAGAAAAAAAATGAGGTTGGGGAGGGCGGTGAGCCTTTTATGTCCCCAAACTCTGGGCTGTGCCGAGTCAGCAGCTCTGGCGGCCACCGCCACCTCGTTTCACTGGCAGGCTTTTCTTTTTGGGAGAAACTTTGCTAAAAGGTGCCGCGTGTGAGATGCTCAAAGGTCGGGCAGCTACAATTGGAGGGTGAATATATTTAAATATTTTGCTAGACACTGATGAAGGTGTTGTGAATTCCTAAGATTTTGGCCTGTTAATGGCGAAATGTTCCCGTTTGTACGGCACGATCATGGCGACCTCGTTTATCTGATTCACAAGTGCTCCGGAACACTTTTCAGGATACGAATGGGAAAGTAACTCCTGAGTCGAGTTCTACTGCGGACTTGATCTCTTCTCCAGACGTCTCGGCACAGATGGCTGACTCGGGCCTTGAAAACACGGGGGTCAAATTCCAGTCCGGGGCCACCGATGTGGAATTTATAGTGCGTTCCATGACACACCAAAGATTGGGATTTTCTGGGCTGAGAGACAAGAACGTAATGAAAAAGAAATAGGGCTGCTTCATTTGGCAAAATCTAATTATTTAAGTTAAATGGACTGAAGTTTCTCATTCAATTCTTGAATCATTGAGAACTGTGGGTAGAGAATGACGAAACGGCTCACGGAGGTGATATGATGCCAAGATAGGAAATCTTTTATTACAGAGAAAAAAAACTTTTTCTTCCAAAATATAGAAATCTGTACAACTTCCGCACAATCAATTTACATGAACTGTACAAATTTACAGCAGTTCATCACAACATACCCAAGGAAAAGAAAACTGAACACGATAAAGATGTACTTGACATGAAATCACAAGATAGACAGCTTTTCTTCTTGGGTAAGCTCAGATTTTTTTTTAGTTTTTTTTTCTTTCTGGTTTTCTAGGTAAATAGAAAATAAAAGGAGAAAAAAATGAATAAGAAAAAAACAAAACAAAGGATACGTCTACACTTACAGATCATGGAAACTAAGATTTTGACTTTTTTTTTTTTTTTACCAAAACAACTTTGGTCCTTGCCAACACTCCCATCACAAATGGCTTCACTGACGAAAAAAGCGTTGTCCATGTTAAAAGATGAAATACGAAAAAAAGGAATACATCTAAAAACACCTCCGGATAGCAATTATTGGCACTTCCCATGTGTAATGTTATGTACTCTACCATTTCTTGTACAGTTACAATACATTCTACAATATGTAAAAACACCTCAAATGTGAAAGTGGCAATAATTCAACTAAGCAATGACAACTTTTTTTCTTTTTTGACGACGACAACACCGACAAAACTGCTGTTCCCTTCCTGCTTCATGTCTTAACATGCACGACTTTTCCAACAAGGGTTATTTGTTTTTCTCTTATTATTGAATGTCCGAGGCCTGAGTTTGGCAATACATTCCAGGAGAGACTCCTCGCGTCTCAAAAAAGTAAAACAAAATGTCACAACTTCAACTCGACATATTTAGTGCATTTTAATGTGCTATTTTTGTCTCTCTCTTCGACCCCTGGCTACTCCAAGCGCTCTCACGACGATTCTGGAACCTATGTGCACACAAACTGAATGGATGCTATCGAAATAATTGCCATTTACTTTTTCTTTTTCGCTGAGAACATTTGCCGTTGTAGAGGCAGTACAGTTGTCAATTGGGATTCAGGGCTTTTTTGGGAAATTTATCTAGCTTTTTTTAAAAAGAAAAAGTGGGTTAAAATGCTGGAATAAAAATCCTCTAAAAGAGAGGACGGGGAGGAAAAAAATCTATTGAAAAAGGGAGACGAGGCGATCATCTCGTATCTGAAATATAGACCAATCTCAAAACATCTTTTGTCACATGATTTGTGTTTGAAAGTCATTATTAGAAGAAAAAAAAACAAAAAGTCATGGAGCAGCGTGTTGTTAAAACTGGCGTCGACGACAGTGCGAACCGGAGCTCCGGCTCCCGTCTGGCGCCCGCACAGAATCGCTGCTTTTTTTCACAGATTGTTGACGGGAGTATCAGCAGAGAGCATTTGGCGGAGGTGGGGTGGGGGGGTCAGTGCGTCAACGGCTACTACAGCTCTATTACCCATGATCCTCTCCTCTCAGGCTTTAGAGGCAGAGCTTAAATGCCGGCAGGGCCGAGCGACACCCGGTCGGGCTCGGAGCTCCGCCCAGACCCCTGGGTGAAGTGGGGGGTGGGGGTTTGTGGGGCCGGGAGGGGTGGGAGGTACGTCAGACAGCCATCACATCCATTCATATGTGTGTAAACAAATTCGGACTCGGTAATCAAGTGCAGTCCGATCCAGTGAGATGAAAAACTAAAAAATAAAACAAAACACAATGACCTTGTACCTTCTATTTTTCTCGTCTTTGATCCACGTTTCCATCGCCCCCCCCCCCACCAGTACAGCTTAAGTGCACCTATCATGTGTGCTGGTTGTTGGTATATATATATAAATATATATACGTATGTATATTTTTTTTTCTGAAATCCATCACAGCTGCGGGAGGCTTGGAGGGCTTCCGGTCAGGGTGGAGGTGAAGGGTGAGGAGGGTGAGGGACGGTGAGGGAGGGGGTGGGGGAACACTTTGAAAGTCCAGAGCGAGGAGGCGGCGGCAGGGGGAGGAGCCAGAGGGATTTTAGCTGCCCTGGACAAAAAAAGAAGTCCGGCCCTGGCTCTCCCCGGCCGACCGCCCGCCCGCCTCGTCTCTCTCACCTCGCCTCCCCCCTCCCCCTCTCACTCTCTCAGTCCCCCACCTTCCTAACCCAGCTCCCCGCCGTGACGGCCGGTGATATGTGTCACATTACATCCACCTGCGTCCACAGGGTGGGAGGGTGGGGCGGCGGCCCAACAGGAGGTCTGAGCTGAGCACTGCTGATATGTGGCTCTCGAGGCACTCGAACCTCCAACACCTGAGGAGGGTTTTTGTTTACATCAAGCTGCCGCGCTGGAAAATAATCAGACACCTCGACTTCGAGGCTCCGGGGCAGCATCGTTGTTTTTTTTTTTTCTTGTCCCGATCAGGCTTGTTCACAAATGCCTATTAAAAAGAATCACTAATGGCTCTTAGGGTCGTATCAATGAGGTCTCAGTAAGGCAACGCACACATTAAAACTTGTGTATCGCTGTTTTGTTTTTTTCTTCTTTTTTTGCCATCAATGCAGCTTGGTAAGAATAGGAAGCCGGCAAGGCCCCGGTGTTTAAATCTGCGAACAGTCTGCGCTCAAGACCTCCTTTTGGCCAACGTCTCGCACCGTCAACACTTTAGTTCCAGACCTTTGCAGACTAGCGGCTCCCCTCCTGCGGCAGGGGCACAGATCGCCATCTGTGTGCGCAACCCGCGGAGGGGGCAAAAAAGGGGGGGGTGTGAATAGCCAAAAGTGCCATATGAACAGATGACAAGAGGGTTTTCTAACATACCACCGGAAGAACAAAAAAAGAAAGGACAAACAGCTCTGAAATGTTCAAATACAGTGCTAAAACAAAGAGCTTTCAAAAGACCAACGCTTTGAGTAGACACCGGCCGAACCAAAGCTATGGCGTCCGCGGCCCAGAGACCAAGATCCGACCAGAACGGGTGACATTCGAATGGATGGAATGCAGGTGATTTTTTCTCGGGGGGGAGGGGAGAAAAGGGCAAAAACAGTACACATCCCACACAATCTAATGTCAAAGTGCATTCAAAGTTAACTTGAATGGGACCCCAAAAAATTGGATTGAAACAAAGGCCCCTCCCCCTCTTTTTAGTTGCTACACTTTGAATATTGGCGTGACACGGGAGACGACGAGGAGGTGGAAAAAAGGAAAAAAACAAAACCGCGATGACGACGACGCAGAAACTCTGATTGTGTATTCCAACAACATTCATTTGACGAAGGGGAGGCGTGGCCCTCGCCCCTGGAAAGCTACACACATGCATGCGTGATGGAAGTGGGAGGGCAGGGGGGCGAACAGTGCAACAGGACACGCTGGTATCCATAGGTAACAGGTGTCACACCACATTCCACTTGCACTTACGTACAGGGCTGACCGACGGGAGACTGAGATGACGGGTGTTCTGAAGCTCGGTGCGGATGGCGAGAGGTAGTGGGAGGAGTTAGGAGCTCGCAAAAACGAGTCGCCCCCTCCCCCGGTCCAGAGAAAAGGGTTGTTTCTTTTTTTTTTTCTCTCTTTGTTAGAACGCAGAGATGGTTTTCATTTAGGTCGAGCTCTGAACTTCGACTCCTCCCATCGCTCAAACTGGGAAATGAAACAAATTGGAAAAGAAAAAAAAAGAACAATGACCGCAACTTTCTAGAACATCTGGATTTGGAAATTCAACAGGGTAGTTCCTGGTAAAGGAATTGGAAAAAAAAAAGTCCTTTTTGTTTACGGTTTGGGTGGGTGGCCTCTCTGTCGATCGTGTACCCATAGTAACCACAAGTCAGAAAAAGTGCAAAGTCCACGACTGCCCTGTCGGAGATGGAGCCAATCACCGTGCGTTTGTCTTTACAGTGGACGGGGGGTGGGGGTGGGGGGTGGAGTAGGCGGGGCCACGGTCTCCGCAGTCTGGTTCCGGGTCGGTTCGGTTGGATGGTTCTGGTTTTCCTTTAGCTGCCCCAGCAGGTTCCATCTCCACAAAAGCCTCTCCTGGAAAAACGGAGTGCCCAGTTGATCCGGTGACAAAGAATGGACGAAAACGGGCGGTGTGGGTCGGGTCAGGAAGGGGGTTAAAAAGTATCAAACCTACAAGGTTTCCATCACCTGAATGATAGGCCACATCCTCTGCTTTTTTTCTCTCTCTTTTGCTTTAATCTTCGTTCACTATTTCATTTCATACTCTTAGCTTTAAAAAGGCTCGCCCTGGTGCGGCCGCAGAGCGACCCACCCAGCGGCGTGACCCTGAACTTAAGTAGGCCGTGTTGGGCGAGGGGGGAGGGGTTGTGGGAGGGGCCGACAACGGCGTGCCCGTTTAACTGGACACAGTCATCATGTTGTAGGACTTGGAGGGACTGGTTCTGCCCAGCACCATCAGTTCCTCCTTGCAGCTGATGTGACTGTCCACCATGGGGCCCATTGGCCCGCTGTTCCCTGAGGGGTTGCCGCTGGGTGGGACCATCGCCACCGTGCCCGGGGGGCAGGGCTGCGACTCGTACAGGACGCAGATGGAGCCGTCCTCGCCGATGCGGTAGGACACCTCGAAGGGGTCGACCCACAGCGTGAGCTCGCTGGGCAGCAGCATGTAGAGCTGCTGGATGGTCAGGCCGATGCGCTGGCCCGCCTGCCCCACCAGTGGGTCCATCTTGTGGTTGATGCGAATGCAGCGGTAGCCCGAACCCTTGCAGGGTCTGTCTGGGAACCAGTGGTGCTTGTATTGCTCTGCAGGGACAAGAGGAGGAGAAGAAGAAGCAAGGACAAACGTTAGTCCCGGTGCAACGTGGGTTGACAGATAGGAGCATGTGCCAAGCAGCAAGTTAACGGTTAAGTCAAAGTGCTGAGTTGCAGGATGGGTGGACCTCGGAGGTCTGAACAAAGGTTGCAAAAGAAAGTAAACAGATGAGCCCACGTGACTCATCGGCGATGTCCACAATCATTTGTACAATGGGAGGAGGAAGCCTCATAAAACACAAGCAAAACCAATTCTGTGTGTTGGGCAATTGATGAGTGTAAGCTTGAAGCCAGTCCAGCACCCAGAATGAAGGGAAAATATGTTGAGCCCCAGTGTACATAACTTCAATTAGCAGTAGCTTTGTCTGCTGCTTAAACTGCCGGATCAAGTTAATTGTCATTTTCAGTGAAAAACATGGTCCTAAATTTAGAATAAAAGCTTTGATTTGTGTATTTAATATGATGGATAAGCAGATTATTATAAAATGAGACTCAGATTACTCAGAGGAGAGGCTTGAGTCAAGAAATTATGAAAAATAAAAATGTGGTGAAATATTAAATAGAGCAGCTCGGTTCCCATGAATCTTGAACAAATTGGGTTAGGGCTTTACAACTGTCTACACTGCAGATAGATACTAAAGACATCAAATAGATTAGCAAGATATATGTGACATAACTCTAAATATGCTTTTTATGAACGGTGGCCATTTTGAAATATTTAAATATAAAACGTGTTTGAGTTATTTTACACTTTTATTCTTTACTACATAATTCCATGTGTGTCCACACATAGTTTTGATGCCTTCAGTGAGAAACTGCAATGTCAATAGTCATGAGAATGAAAGAAAAGACATTAAATTCATAAGCTGTGTTCAAACTTTTGACTGGTAGTGTAAATATTACAGTCTGTCAGATAAATCTACTTATTTAAACTAAAGCGCAGGGCATAGTTTGAGCACACAGGGAAAAAGAAGAGGAAAGACAAACACTGCCACCTGTTCCAGGCCTGATAAGAGGCAATAAAGAGGCGGCCGGCGGCTCCCGAGGCCTACGTGACAAAATGAGGCCCGTTGGATTGCTCAATCCCTCCCCTGGCTGCCGTCTGTGTCACAAAGTCTCCACAGACGGGCCCAGACCAAAACACCAAGAGTGTCGAGGCAGCAGCCAGCCATCTGGGATGCCAGGCTCCGCCTCTTAAAGGGATAGGGTCCCAATTTTTTCTCTTCCTCCATTTGTTTTTCCTCCTCCTCCCCTCTGTCTCAATCGCGTGGAAGTTTTTTTTTTTTCCGAAGCGCAGCGAAACTGGTGATTCAGAGTGACGCCACTCGCAGAAAGCCAGAGGCCTTCGAGCGGTTCAGAAATGTCAACCGCGAGTTTTGGGTGTATGAGGGAGCGAGAATACGGCTAAATCTTTTCAAAATCTTCCCTCCGAGTTCACTTTTGCGAAACAACTGAAGCTGATCAGAATAATGGGGCCCCTTAAAGTTTCCATTTCCCGACTCTTTCTCTCCGACGCGGCTCGTCCAGGCTGAATGACCATTCATGCAAGTTTCTTTGTAAGAGGACGCAAAGTAGGCCAGCATTCAGACGGCCACCTGTACGCTTTCGGCAGATAATAACACCCCCTTCCCGTCGCCCTATCACCGCCAAGTTAATGGAGGGGCTGGCGCTCGTCCTTGGGGGCAAAAAAAGAAGGGGGGGTAGTGGGTAGATGATCTTTCAACCCTTGAACCGAGCCACAAAAGGCAGCTCGCGAACGAAGCCCTGAAGCAGCTGGGAAAGGATCGGCTCAGCAGAGCCTATTCTTAAAATCCAGGGCACACGGCAACAAGCAGGGAGGTGGGGGGGTAGGAAACGGAAAAACAAGCGGGCAAATGCGCACTTAGCCTAAAGAGTTTAACGAAACTGGGCTGTTTACTCAACGGCATTGACCTTAAACCCTTTCAAACTCCCCAACGCACACACACAAACACGTCGGTGTTTTTCCACTGAGCCGTCTTTGACGAAGAGCAGGCTCCAGTCAAATTGTGCAACTATCAACCGTCCAACAAGAGAGAAGAGCACGGACACGCTTCTTGTCTGCTCTGTTGCCGTGGACAAAGGAGCTCTGGGTCCTCGATGCTGCTACACTCACTAGTGCATGTATATACACACACATACATATAAACCCTTTGGGCAGTAATTCTGCTATGACCCAAATAAAATAAAAAAAAATCCCTATAATCTACTTCGGTTTGGCTCTGTTTGATAAAAACAGAAAACGCTCACTGCAACGACTGATGTGGCTTTAACGGACCCCCCCAACCCTCTCTAGCCTGCGGTTCCCCTCCCTCTATAATGTCCCCCCATAGGCGCCCACCAAAACATCCCCTCCCCCACTCGGAGGCTTCACAGCAGACGCCATTGAGCTCCCAACTTTTTTTGTCTGTTTACAAACACCATTGTGCCCCCCCTTCTCGCAGAGGTCCCGACAATCTGGCATCTGTTCCAGTGCGGGCCTTTCGACGCAACCAACGCTGATCATTTCCAAACAGCACCACAAACCCATCTTAACGGTACGTCTTTCTAGATGTGAGAGCGAGTGTTTGGCTTATGAAAGAAGCAGCGCTTCCACACAAGCCAAGCACCATATGCAGGAGAAGATGTAGGTCATCTGTGGAATTTGCGCTCAGTATATTGACTGGGACAGATGCACAGAGGCTTTAGAGGGCCTGGGCTGGAATGTGTTTACAGCAGCAAAGCAGACCGTCCCGGGCCAGAGCTGGTCGTCGAAAAAAACGAAACAAAACACACATACAATTCCAAGCAGAGCTTGAAATAAACAGTATGAGAAATAATGATAGACAGAGCAATCACTGTAATTACACTAGAATTGTCTTGGCTGTGTGCTTGGAAATGCTTGTGATTATGCCCAAGTATAAAAATATTTTCTCCAAACAGGACATCCATTGTTCTTGGCATGTGGCGGACGAACTTGTCATTAACGTCAACTACACGCCGCAAACGCTCCATTCCAGGATTTGTTTTCTTCGCGGAAACCATGTTTTGATCGGTAAATTACGAATTTTGAAAAAGAAAAAAAATGGGTCGTTTGTTTGCATCAATCGTCAGCCTATTTTACAGCATTACGTAATTGATCTGGTTGGGAGCTGCCAGCGCTGCGTTCTGTCGGTGCTCCGTCGGTCGAGGCGCACTTCCTTGTTCGAGCCAAGCTGCCCCCCTTCCCCCCTTCTAAACAAAGTAGCTCATCAAAACGGCCTCAACCGCGTCACTTTTTAACCCCCTAAAAAGCACGCGATCCCGTCGAACGTTCGATACTAGAAACGGGCCCAAACGTCTCCGTCGTGCCCTCCTCTTCCACCATTATCGTCTTTGTCGTGAACACGCAGAGGTGCGCGTCGCCGCGACTGGCTGCGATAGACCGGAGAACAAAGGAAGGCTTCTGAACGCACGGTCTTGACAACGAACATTACGTCGAACAAATTTCAAACTGGAAAAAAACAATTCAAACGAATGGGTGTGTTTACTGGCGATGGGCGCCAGGTTTGTATCTTTTTTTTGCGGGTTTTTTGTTTTTGTTTTGTACGTACCAGCCAAGATGTCCTGTAAGCTTTGGTTGAACGTTTGGACCTGTCGGTCGTTTACGTGTCCCTTTACCCTCAGAAATCTCGACAGAAATCCGACGGCGGCGTTGATCTCCGGTTTCATCGTTCCCCTCGCACAAAGGGTATGCATTGAGAAGGCAACGGCGCTCCGCAAGCGGTGTGTTTCCTCCTCCTCGTTCGTTCGTTGTTTATCCGAGCGTTCGGCCCCACTTCTGCTGTGCGTGATGGCGCTTGTGTTGTCTTTCTCTTGGCATTTATTTGTCGAGGTAGCAGGATGTTGTCTCGCAGGAGAGAAGCCGGGGGAACGGATCACCTTTTTTTTGGGGGGGGGGGTACAAAAAAATACAAGTTTGTTTTCTGTAAATGAGTAAATCCGGGCGGTTTTTAATGTTGAATGTCCGCGACCTCCGGCCACTTCTCCTCTCTGCTTCCCTCTCCTCAGTAGAGCTGTCGACACGGTAGCCGTCCTTTTTATAGTGGCTCCCCTCCCTCCCCCCTCCCCTCGCCGTGTCGACAAAGGCCTCGACAGCAACAAGCGCCGGCCAATCACGGGCCAGCAAACTGCCTATGACGAGCTGTTGTGCGGCGTTCACGTCACCGCTCTGAAAATAAACAAGGGACGGCTCGCAGCATGAGACCGCGCCGCGTTCAGGTACTGCCCGGAATGCGAGAGACGAAAGAGCGCTCAAGGCGAAGCAACACAACACAACACAACACATCACAACACAACAGACGCGAGAACTCGCACGGAGTCCGTGGGCCCAGTCGGTTCGGGCCAAGAAGGCGATATGCGGAAAGCCACCAGTTGTCTCGCTCCATTTACCTTACAGTCATAACAGAGACGTGCAGCTGGCGGTTGGGGAGATTACCGAGCGATACTGAACACCTGAATGCAGCACCGTAATGCACACCAGAGCCATAACAAAAAGTTTAGCCAGACAAAGGTTTCACGTGTAGCCTGCTACTTTTACACGGCATTTAGTATTAAAAACATGATTAATGTGAATATTTTTTGTACTTAACCCCTAATCACGGGGCTGCTGACTGCGTGTTGTTGTTGTATTTTTGTTTAATGTTTTTAGTTGAAGTTTTAGAAATACATAAAAATTGAAGCAGAAATCCTCCTTCCCTCACTGTCCTAAAATGGGAGGCCAATACTCTTTACTTCAGAGATATTTCAGTTGATCAACCTGTTAACCAATGATTTTGCACAATATAAATATGTTTACAACGTAACAATTTTACAGGACATTACTTTATCAGGCTTCTATGTTGCCCTGTGTTAAATTAACATAATTTGATCAATAACCGGCTAAAGTTAGTTGTGTTTTAAAGGTTTTAATTCAACTTACTGGTTAATGTTTATTTACAGAAAGCCGCAATTGATTATGCGAGTCCCAGAGCATTTTGCTGTCTGCAATAAAAGATAATAACCCATAATAAAGCGGTAATTAGAGCCAGGTGACTGTCTCTTCAACTGACAACATTCTGGGTGTTACCACTTTCAGCGTTAATCTCCTTAGACAGGTGAGTTCTATAATCTGAATGTATTTGGCCAAGGGTTATTATTTTATTACTGTTCTCCAAAGCAAGCAGCAAAAAAGAGTGCTTGCTCTTTTCTGGCGTCCTTTATTCGTTTATTTATTTTATACCATATGTGGCATTTCATTTTGCCACACAGATGCAGCATGGTTAGGGGAAGCAGTGAAAGCTCCTGTCTTTTCAAAGACTGCATCTCTAAAACCAGTGGAAAAGTACAGCCTGCTGCTTTGTTTGTTGCACACACGGCCGGCACTGACCCGCTGAGAGCTCCAATCATGTTGCAATCAAACAAACCAGGACAGCATTTACCAGTTCAACCGTTGTCCCCGAAGGTGTGCAGAAATCCACGTGCGCATGTGTGTCTGTGCATAAAGTGGTCCCGTCGAGCTGCCAGCTCATAAACTTTCCTTGACAGACTCATTGTCACAGTGTAAATCTCAATGTTGGGGTACACAATGCCCAAAACTTTATCTGAAAAAAATCCAAATTTTGGATTGTAGCCGCTTAAAAAAATGTTTGTACTCTATAAAGGATTGGAAATGATCAGGGTTTCACATTCTTTTGTTTTTGTTTTGACCAAAAGTGAGAATGTAGAATTGTAGAATTATGGCAGGAACAATCGTCTATCTAAAAATAAGGGCTGTTATAAGGATTCCACATTATACCTATTTCACAACTACATAGTTCTCCAGAAAAAAAAGAATATTTAGCCCTCTGTTTAAAGGCTACTTTCAAAATGTTTGGTGTTTGGCAGGGGACACCACCAAGGCGGTCTCATACAAACAACACCCCGTGCAGATCTTCAGCTATTTTCTGCCACACAACAATAAATCCTTATGACGCCGTAATTGGGCTGTGGTGACATCCGTGAACAAACCGGAGAGGCTCTTTGTTCCACTGATGAAAGTCCCATTTCCTGCTCTCATTAAAGGGCCCTGTATGTGCAGGCATGTCCAGTCAAGTTATGGCAGGTTCTGAGCCCCTACCCCTCTGCCACGCACGCCCACAGACACACAGTTTTGTCCGCGGTTACGCACCACCTTGCTATTTTCTGAACTCTCGCTGAGTTTCGACACGTAGCAGGTGGGCCAGTGCCTGCTCTCGTTCGTGGATGAGAAACCAACCTGGAACCCACTTGCTACATTTGCTAAGTTGTTTATTGCACTATTTTTTACCCCTCCATCGCAAAACGATTTCTGCTTCACCTGGAACTTTTTTTTTTACCGTGCAAGCTGTGATTTTTCACGTCACTTTGCTGCTCCTCGTCTTGGTGTTCTCAGCAGGGACGTGAAATATCTTCTCAGTCATGTTTCATGGACCCTGCTGTATGAGGCTCAGACCAGGCTATATTTGAAAATCATGTTTTTCTTTAATATTCTCTCATCCCCCCACGACTTTTATTATCTTCATTCCTTTCTTCATGCTGAAGAGCACTTCTGCCTTGGATGAATTTATTTGGTTTGGATTTTGCTGGCATAAATGGGATTAAATGTGTTAAATACATATGTAAACATGCCCTTCTCAATGCATCACAGTTAGTTTGCACATGTTGGCAAAGTCGCTGGGAGACATTTCACTTCAGCGGTGTAAATTTGTAATTGAGTTGATCACAAAAAGAAAATCTAATCCTCGCGACTGAGTCTCAGGGGCCGCACGCTGATGAGGTTTTTGTTATTCTTTATGCAAAGAAGGAACCCAAATGGATGAAAAGAAATTGTTTTGCAACAGAAAAATATTTCCAAAAAAAGACCCGCAGTCTTGAACCCAGTTGACTCCCTTCAGTTGTTTTCGTTCCTTTTGGCTAAACAGCGGGTGTGCAGTTGTTTCGATCAGTGTGCAGCCAGCCGATCTTTTTTGACGTTGATGAGCTGCGCGAAGGGGTCAAGTGTTTCTCAGAGGCCACACATCGAAAATAAGTACAAGAACCAGAGCTCTCCAGGCTGCTTCCTTCTTTTTGATTGTTTACCACCGTTCTCCTGCCCAGGCTCATGCACAAAGAGAACTCTGTTTTTTCTCTTTGCCCCAAGCGGTACGCCTCAGTATCGGTAGGTGTTGATAACGTAGAAACTTCTGGAGCACTTCGGGCCTCTCTTCCATCAGGTCCCACGTCGGTGAATCAAGCAGCTGTGCTAGCTGAAACTATGGGGAATGTACATATACACTCTGAGAAAATCAAAAGCCACAGAGAGTTATAAAGAGAAAGCGAAAGGCGATGTGTGTTCCCATCAGCAGAACAAACACGTGACGGCCTAATCAAACCTGGAAAACCCCCCGAAGCTTCTGGCTTCATTTTTCTGTGTTCAAAGTGCGAGACTGTCACAACAAGCATCGCGGTCAACAGGTAGGAGAGCGTTTTCTCCAGACGCCGTGTGCTCTGACACAGTGGGGGCCACCAGTGGCGAGTCAAACACGGCGGTGCTTAGTGCCAGACAGAGGTGGGGTATCCGGTCGTTATGTCGGGCCACCGGCGGGACTGATGAATGGAGGCTTTTTATCTCGAAACCACACGTGAACTGAGGAGAAAGAATGTCAGTTCGGGCCACGAGCAGCCAGACTTCTCGCTCGGTCTGGGCAGGTTTTTCCTCCCCAAAACATCCTCTTTCACTTTGGTTGAACAAACACCGTTCATGTGTACATTTTTGGACGCACAAAGAGAAACGCAAATGCCAGAATGTGCAGGTCGTACAAAAGCAAAACCGTCACTGCCAGTAATCATCCAGACAGGAGACAAAACAGCATCCTCAACCCCCCAAACTTTCCCAGCGTGCATATCTGCAGAACATTCAAAGACAATTATCTTTGCGAGCCCTTGAAAGCAGACCAGTCAAGAAGAGGAGACCCTCTAGGCGCTGTACGATTATAACAACAAATTAGTTGGGTTAATATTTCACCGCAAAATCTTTCCAACGTATCCAAATGTTTTTATCCTTCAAGCAGCAGTGGAGTGCAGTGGATATGGCTCTATTATAACAGACTTACTTCGTCCAACTAGCAAACTGACAAAAAATAATTCCCGCACACGTGGCCAACTTGCAAACTTTTTAATCTAACATTTTGATCAGAGACCTTTCTCAAGCAAATGTTACTTCTTCGTCCAACTAGGAAATGGCTCAATGAATGGAACTAAATGGAACCCCCTCCCCCTCCTGTAAACACGCCAATGGACGTGGTTGACGAAAAAGGCCCCTGGAGACAAGTGATGTCATGTCAGCGTGCTGCGGGTGCTGTGGGAGCTCGGGTGTGGCTCAGACGGGGGTAATCACCTTTCAGAAAAACAAGTCGGGAAAGAGAGAGAGAGAGAGAGAGAGAGAGAGAGAGAGAGAGAAAAGTTTCCACGCCCTTCGCAGCTTTGATCGCTCAGTCACCAGGAAGAGACTCATCTGAGCAAACCACAAACTTTCCATGAAGTTCACTCTCCAGTCCAGCCCAGTCCAGTCCAGTCCAGTCCAGTAGAAGAGAGCCGACCGCTTGCTGCTCAGCGGCTTGGCCGCAGCATTGGCAAAAAAACAACAAAAAAGAAACCAAAAAAAAAAACAGAGAAGCAAGCGCAAAAAAAGAATATGTCTGGATGATTTTTTTCCCTAAACCTCTGCTTCTTTTGCTGCGCCACATTCTTCCCCTCCCGTGACCTCTGATTCAGCTCAACTCTGCTCTGTGTCCTCGCTTCCCAAACAGATGGAGAGGAGGCCTCCCCGCTCACCACATTTTCCATAAGGCCTTTTTCACTGTCGCCGCTCTCCAGAACGTCCTGACTTATTCATGTTCTGTGCTTGTGCTTGGCAAGACTCAAATTTTATATATCGGTTTCGTTTTTTTTTGTTTTTTTCAATTATTATTAGGCCGGAACCATTCAGTCCTCAATTGTGGCTGCACACAGATCTGCTACTGCACAGATTGTTCACTTCCTCTTTCCGTTCTACAAAGGTGACTCAGTTGCTTGGATTTTTTGGATGCCAAAGACAAAAGTCTTAGGCAGCAAAATATACTCAACAAAATGCAACCTGTGGAGTGTGTGTGTGTGTGTGTGCTGCAAAGGGCCGGCTGTGTATTTATAGCAGTGACATTTGAGAGCTGTGAGGGGCCCGCTGAGGCCGGTCAGGTCCAGTCAGGGATGATTACAAAATGTTCCTGTCCACAGTTTTGCATTTGTGTTGTGTTGGTGAATTGCATCACTTGTAAAAGGACTCATGAATCCACAAAGGAGATGCAATTTGAAGAGGAAATCTAAATCTCTTCAGTGACAAAAGCATGTGCGAGTCTGGCGGTGTCAATGTCTTCACACATACTGCAATAGATATCCCAGCAGCAGCAGCAGCATTAGCAGCATCGATGTACACTGGGACCAGCAGCGCTGCTGCCCATGTAACTGTAACACGGTGATGTAAGAGCCACTCGCACGGTGGCACGCAGACCTGCTGACGTGCAGCTTGACCAATTAAGGGCACCGAGCCTGAGCTATTACATAACTAAACAAAAGAATAGATATTTTTTTTAAAGAAAAGGGGCCTTGTGCTTTCTACCAGAAAAAAAAGATATGTGAAGCGAAATCGTCTTCTGCTGTCTCCACTTTTCAGAACATGTTTTAGCAGGAGAGCTGTAAAGAGCTCAAAATGCTGTTTTCTGGAGATGTAGACAATTTATTTTGGTAATATATTGAGGAAAAAGCATATTGATGAAAAAAATACCTGAACCTGGGTTCAACGTGGCACCTTTGAATATTTTTTTTCTAATAGCAGCATGGCAAGGCAGGGTTTGTGTCTTGGTGTGGAAACTATTCAAGTCATGGCTAAATCTCAACATCCATCAGTGGTTTGCAGTGAAATGACATGATGATGGTCGGAGCTCCTTTGAAATTAAATTTTCATCTGCGGAATCCACATTATTGCCCTGGTCTGTCTTGGTTTCTTTGAATTTGACTTCCCTCTGGATTTTTTTTTCTTTCTTCCGCCTTCTCGTTTAACAGGAAGTGCCACCTCATACATTTTTTAACAAACCTTGCATGTGTGGGCCGGTGCGAACGGGGAGGACGTGCACTTGGCCGACGAGCTGCCGCCTATGTGGCATCTTGCATGTGGCACGTTGCAATGTCTCGTGCAGCGGCATGCCGACTTTCCCTGGTGGGAAGGCAAAGCTTCCGTGCCGGGCGGCTGAGTCATTATACACTCACTCACACACACACACACACACACACACACACGCACGCACACACATGCACACACTCACTCAGATACACACACATACACGTAAACAGCCTCTCTGAGCCAAAAAAAAAAAAAGCCCGTTCACCTGACAGCACAGAACGTTTGCGCCAGACATAAATATGTAAACGTTGCGATGAATATTGCATCCACGCTCCTCTCGCTTCGTGTGGGACGTCTGATTCTTCACACATACGGACCGTCGGCCGGCCGCGTGGGAATTTTCAAACTCTTGCCGTCATATGTGCTGCAGCTGGGCGACGGTTCATCACACCGGCTGTGACGACATGTCATTGGGGCCCGGGACCCGGCGGCTTTCGTTCATGTTTGGGCTCAGTTCCTTATTTACTATTTTATTTCATTTCAACTGAAGTCAATGTGAATTTGGCTTACTTTTGGCTGGCAGGGAGTGTTAATGCAATTTGTCGTCTGATTAAAACAGAAGCGGCGAAACCAGTTGAAGGAACTCGCGTGACCCCTCGCTAAGCCACTGTCCAATCCTACGTCAGCAACCGTGAATATGCACCGTGCAAAATTTATGGCGGCGGATGTACACACAAGCCGTCAGCCTCACAGAGTCAAGACAGCCTTGCATTCTGCGTAGCGTGATGTGAGACTACACATCTTTCTGCAAGCATATCGGCACTTTAATGTTGTTGGGAAAGACTGCGGAGAAAAGGCCCGTGATCGCGCTGTATGCTCTATAATGAGAGTATCACAAAGCCTGTGTGTCTCCAGCAGCGCAGGATTACGTGCAGAGAGCCGCCGTAAACCAGCGACAGAAGGCACGATCACGTCAGTGCAGGTAGATAAAGGCGCTGACAAACAGCTTTTATTACCTCGGCTCTCGTCACCGCCGTCGAGTCTCGCCTTAAGGGAATTACCGCAGGCTCGGGCCCGCCCCCCCTACACACCCTCCCTCCACTCTCCCAACCACTACGCACATGTGGCGGGGGAGAGTCGATGACTGCGCTGCCTAATGGCCTCGGTGTGACTCAAACGTGTCGGGTCTGCGGCCCACGCAGGTTTTCGCTCCGCCAGGCCAGCTGCGATTCAAAACACAGGCCGATGGCCTGAGACGGGCGGCGACGTCTCGCGGTGTGAAATATGGGCCGTCGTGACACCAGAGAGTGACTCACAGGTCGGTCAGGTTTTTTCTCCCCCTGCGCGCTGTTTGCACACTCTGCTGCAATCAGCTGGGCCTGGTTGTTGTTTTTTTCCGCCCTTTAAATATCAGTTGTGCACGTGAGCTGCGTTTTTGATTGATAGATTGGAAACGGTGAAACGGATCTCTGTGCGCTGCGCCGCTCCAGTGATCTTGGGATTCCCATTCCAGATTTAACTTTGGCTCAAATCACATCAGCGTGTTTTTTGAAAGAATCCCTGGTCTGTAT
This sequence comes from Thamnaconus septentrionalis, assembly GCA_009823395.1. Classification (NCBI taxonomy): domain Eukaryota; kingdom Metazoa; phylum Chordata; class Actinopteri; order Tetraodontiformes; family Monacanthidae; genus Thamnaconus; species Thamnaconus septentrionalis. The sequence continues at coordinate 25,174,464 of CM020502.1, read as the reverse complement.
AGCCCCTTTAGCCATGCAGGCCACTTCCTCATCGTCCATCCCACTACTCACCAGACAAATGAGATCTTGGCTAAATCCAGTTATGTGCTTGCTAAAAATAAATAAATCTGTTTTTCTTTTTTTTTTTTTTTTTTTTAAATGGAATAGCAACATATCCAGTCTGGCATCCAGTAAACTCCACCTAAACAGCGAAAAAATGAGTCTCACCCACAATTAGCCACAAGGGAGAATAGCTTTGCTTTACAGGTGACCTTTTGACCCTTTTTGCTAGCTGCGTATCTCAGCATATCAGGCAGCACCTTGAATAATGAATGACATGCAGAAGCCGCTGTATACCTTGTATTGATTGTGGTATTAATTAAATGCGGTAATTTTTTTTCAGCTATGTCTAAAGAAGTGCAAACCTTAACTCTGAAAATGTTTGAAATGAAAACTGAAAGAAGCCCTCTCACACCAAAAAAAAAACCCCATTTTATCAAAAGCTTTTGTTTTGGTCAGAGACATGTCAGGACATGTAAAGGAGTGTGTGTGAGTGAGGCGGGTGGTTGTGGTAGAGAAGAGTGAGGCCACCACTTTCACTTTTACTGTCTTTGCTTGGGATTTGGCTCTCTGCGTATTTAATAGGCCAGATGGTGAAATGAATAATATCACATGTCTGTCACATCATATCACAGTGCTGCCTTGGTCTTTAGCCGGGAGTCTGTTTGGGTTGGTCGAGCCGAGACTTGCACAACAGCACGCCGGGCATGTTTGCGTGTTTGTGTATGAAGGGTGTAGGTTGCAATAAAGTGGAGTGTCACGTGACTTTTACATTCTTTCAACTTGCGCGGCTTCGTATGGCCTGTGAAGCAGCTTTCTCCAGACATCAGACGCACCATGTATTGCAGTCGGCATCTACATTCCAAGGTCTGGCGAGAAGTTGAAGATTCACAAACGACTCCGACGTGAGGAAGTCCCCCTTTTTTCCCTCTTCCAGTTATTTGTTCAGGAAAAATTTAAAGCAACTTATCTTTTGAGTTTGTGTGTGTGTGTGTGTGTGTTTGTGTGTGTGTGTATTTGAAATGGCAAACAGGCGCTTTCAGTTGCCATGGTGACGTCCACGGATCCATTGCTCCTCATCCTCGTGGAGCGTTTAAAGCAAATGTCAGGAAGGCAGAGTGAGAAGCCGCCGCTGGAACACGGGGGGACATTGATGGACGGGATCTGCGTGGGAGGGCAAATTGAAGCAGCAGCGCAGGGGAATTTATGTGGTCAGATCTGGTCTCCTGAAATTGAAATACTGATTCTGTAATTTTCATTTTTTTTTTTTTCATTCAAACCCCTGTTTTGGGATTTGAATGACTTTTTTGTCTCTTTTTTTCTTTGCCTCCCACCAGTTTGCCACCTGCTGTTTTTTCGCCACTCATCTGCTCCTGATTGCACTCTGTCTCTCCAGCAAAGCAGCGCAGTTCTTCATGTTGGTCCGCATTTAATTCAGCTTCTTGTCGCGTCGCCTGTTTCCTTGCACTGTCGGTTGCTGCCACTTTGCTCCTCAACAAGAACACAATAAAAAAAGAAAATAATGACGAAAAAATACCAGAAACAAGCAAAAGACGCCCGAATCTGTCAACAGTGCTGCAGCATGATATTTGCCCACAGAAACAAGTGAAATGCATAGATTTAGCTGATATCTACCTAAACAACATGCAACTAAATTTCTGTGGTCAAACCTGATCGTAATGCTCGCTAAAAAGGCTCACACAACCAGCCAGAGTCTCGCTCCCTTTTGGCATGACAGCACAGAAAAACAGAAGTTCTGGTATTTCTGCCTCGCAAAAAGTCAAATGAATGTTTGGTTAACAGGCGTGTAAAATAAACTGCCGTGCCACCAAAACTACATGGCCAAATTTGGGTGTATTGCTAAAAGAGAATGATCACATGTGCGCGCACACACACACACAATGGGTATTCATGCTTGCTTTCTGAGCACGTTAGCGTGCTAACAACTACAAAAGTCAGGGACTCTCCGGTTGCTTGTGCTGTTTAGGGCTGTTGCTGTTTCTTCCACAGATAAAATGATGCATCATTCAAAAACCTGAGTCCAGTTGAAGGCAAGTTGAAGCAGTTTCAGTCGAAAAGTGAATCAGATCTGGAGCCAACATGGAAGGAGCTGAAGCCACACATGCTGCTGCCAGACGCTTCCATTAGCGGGGGGCTCCTGCTCCGGCTGGTGCGCATTTCACTTCATTTCTGACAGGGTTTTAATCTCTGTAGGTGTTCGGAGGTGCACAGATAGAAATGTGTGCGAGTCTACGGTATGAAAGCCCCGAGCACCTCATCCAGTATTCTGGCCACGTGGCTCGCAGGGCTGCATCAAAGCGAGCTAATCTCCCGTTGTCAAGCGAGGCCTATATAGAAGCTATAGAATATGACAGCTGCCAGCAGCCCTCTGTCCTCAACCCCCCCCCCCCCCCCCTGCCCTCCCCTCCCGCGAGGACGGCAGAAGAAGATGCACACGGATCCAGAGTTAAGCTCTTGGCAGGCCACGCCGCCAACCTCTGTCTCGGCGGTAATTAAGTGAGCACCAACGGTGAGCAGCACTCAGGAAATTGGCCCTCTGCAGCTCGTCTCTCCGCTGTCACTGCGTCCTGGGAGGCGGGTGCAGGTGGTGCAAGCGGGGAGGGATTGTTGCTCTGAGGTACGTTACGTAAAAATGTAGAAGTAGGCAAATTGCAGGACATGCCGTACGAAAGGGGGAGTCTAAGTACCTGGTACAGAACCCGTATGCATACATGCACACACACACATACACACACACACACACAATCAGGGAGGTGATCTGTCTGAGAAAACTGCTTTTGAACCACAGTGGTGTCACCCGGCCACCGGCCGCTGCTTACTTTACTCCAAAGTTTACGTCTTACGGTCGTAGCGACCCGGTGCGATCGCAGCGGTGGCGTAAAAACCGCTAAGGAGAAAGTGCTGAGTCGAGCCGCTGCGGCCAAAGAGTCAGCGCTCAAACCATGATGTTGAGGCGGGGCATAAACTGCCGTGCAAGACGTTCAAATGGGCGCAACAACCACCATTTGGCCGCGTCTAAACACCCCCTGCTGTTTGCGAATTGGGGGGGGTTTTGCAGCTTTGAGAACAATTGTGTGATTGGTGTTTATTGCCAAAAGAGCACATGGTCGGGGTTGATATCACCAACTCAAGGCATAAATCTGTGTCGAAACACTCCAGGAAAGAGTTTTTTCTGTTCACTAAATGAAACCTTTTTGCATTTTGCGAACAATTGCAGCTATGTTCTATGAAAATATATTTGGTTTACAACCAAATGTTTGTGTTAACTTACTTTTTATGAATACATAACAAAGTTTTCACAATGCAATTTTTGAACATTTGGGGGAACAGAGACGCTGTTCTTCCTGAGAGAAGTTTTCATTCCCACATCCCCTCTTGTTTTGTACTTAAAACTAAAGGAGTAAACGAAATAAACTCTTTGAACACTTGATCTCTTTGAAAAACAAAACAAAACTGCACACTCGACATATCAAGTTCTTATCTCCGCCATCTTTCCTTTTGTACCAACAGATCCTTGGGTACTTTCCCGGCACCAAGCCGGAGAGTGCAAGTCATCATTTTTCTCCTGATTGGATGCATTTACTTATTTTTTTTCTCCGCTGCTGTAGTCGCCCCAAGGTGCGTGTTCGTCTGAAATTAGATTCACGCCTGTAATTTGTACACCCTTTACCAGTGGCTCCACTTAGCTGGAAGGTGACAGAGTCGGTTAATTGACTACTCCACTCGCAGGGGCGATCAAGCGTTCGGTGCAGTGCGGTGGGATGTATTCACGATGAGCGGCCTGCTCGCTTTGCCGATGGTATCCGAAGGGCCTGGCGCCTCAGATTGTTGTTGGATAATCAGATAAGGTGTTTATTGAATTTATTCCTTTGTGCCGATCCTGCAATTTGAGGAAAAGGTTAGGTGGGCAGCAGATGAGAGGAACGATTACATGTCAAGGTGTCTTTGGGAGGGTGGAGTTAGATAAGATGTATAGTACGCATAATGGTGATTGACGCCATTGTGGTGGCTTTGGAGAGGGACAAAGGTGATGCCTGATGGAGGAAAAATGCAAATAGTGACTCGATAATGATGGCGAGATGGGCGGAGGGGGGTTGAAGAGAAGAGAGATGGCACGATAGCAGTAAAATCAAGGGCGAAGGGCCAGAAGATTAGGGAAACAATACGAGCGAACGAGGAGATATAAATAAAAGAGAACACGGTGTCATGTGGAGGTCAGGGCGCGGCGGACGGAAACGGCACTCCGCTCCAGTTACAGCAGCTGTCGGACCTTTTGTCCACGGAGCATCCGCGCCCTGATCACACGTCACACACATTCCCACCATGAATACATTTGTGAGCGAGGGTATCGCCTCGATTGCGATTGTGGCGAGACTGGTGCTTTTTTAGCTGCCGAATAAGTGGGGAAAAAGGATGGAGACAATTCAGATGGAACGTGTCCCAATTACTCTGGAACGAGTCCACGGAAATCATTTGGAACATTTGGGAAGGGAGAGCGTTTCAAGGACAAATTGGCTGTTGACTTGACAAACCGTCTGTCGATCACGTTTAAAGCAGAGTGGCCAGTTTGGGTGGGTCATTCCAGGTGGAGGATTCCTAATGGGCTCGACAGGAGATGCTAGAAACTGCAATGCGCTGCAGCGTTTAGCAAAGCTTCATGCCAAGGAGTCACACAGAAACATCTTGTCTGCAGTCAGATCGTGCTGGCCTGTAAAAAAGGCCTCCAGATTTGGACAAAACTGCTGCCTCCACAACATCCATGGCTGACTTTTGGCCGTAATCATCATGCACGAGCTTGTGGTAGATTTTTCCTGATTTTGGTCTTCTGTGAGTTTTATTGGCTTCCTCAGGGCTTCCTAATGGCTGAAAATGCTTCTCTTTGGAGCTTTTAAAGGTGGAAGCCAAGATCAGACAGTGACAGGAAGTAGGTCAGTGTAAGCCTTTATCTGCTGCAAATTTAAGTTAAAAATGCAACTTGTGACTTTTTAACATGCCGTTTTATGACGGGTGTAAAAACACCTGAACATACATGTGTTTACATTCAGAGCGTAGACACCATAAACACACCTGCCACAGCAGCCAGACACCAACTAAGTCTAGACTGAACCTGTTGCCGCTGCACAAGAACAGGCTTCCTTGTTCCTGTTGGCCAGCCAGATCCAGGCACCGTGTATTTATGAGCGTATTTCAAAAAGGCCTGGGTATTAAGCAAAAGGCAGGAACAGGTTAGTAGAGCATAAAATGCCCCCCTTCCAGCGCAACAAGGCTGCTCTTTGAAGATTAGCGCGCTGTTTGTCGCTCGACGTTTGGATTTGGACTTCGAGAAACGAAATTACACAGGCTGCATCAAAAGAGGTTCCCTAAAATCAGTATGTGCGTTTATGTCTGTGTGGAGCTGTTACGCTTCGGAGAGCCCTTGTGTCAGAGGGTGGGAGATTAATGGGAGTGGGGGGGCAAGGAAGGTCAGCTGATTACAAGTGGCCGGCAAGCTGATGGCCTTCCAGCACCGCAGCTCAAAAAAATAAAAAGGTTCTTTGATTGCAGAGAATCAAGTGCTTTGATTCCTTTATCTTAGTTTTTTTTTTTAAACGGACAGCTGTTTTTTTTTTTCCTGGAAAGGCTTGTTCCTTCTGTCACTACATTTCAGCCCCCACACACACACACTGAAAAGTGGACAATAATCTGCCAAACGCTCCTCTACAGATATCAAATAATGTCTTGAGAAGATTTTAACTGCAAAGACATGTTTGGAAATAAACGTGAACCTGCCAGCTACTCACTTTTAATGTTTGACTGGGATCCATCCAGTCGAAGTCTACCAGGTTCATCGGGTCAGCAATCGGAAACCATCGGGCCAGATGATGATGCTGCAGTACAAGGAGCTCAGCAGCTACAGGAATGTAGTTTGATTGTTTGGTTGGATTTTCTGCTGGGTTGTGCGCTTTTATGGCCCATTTGTCAAAAGCGAGCCAGCTGTCTTCACAACTACCACAAAACCCCTAATAAGGAAGCTCCTTTTCAACATCCCAACTACCCAGAATATGGGAAATTGTAGAGCAAGAGGCAAAAGTAGGTGGTGGAATTTGTTATTGGCCCAAAAAGCTGCTCCACATAAGAAATATACCAGCATTTAAGATTGGCCATTGCTATCTAGATATTCAAAAGCCCATGTGACAGTTTTAACTGGGGAATTCAAGATATTTTTACATGTTTCAGACTAGATATGAAAAGGACTTTGATTGAATTTGTGGCTTTCTGAAGCGCTTCCCAGAGCGACGACCGCAGGCTGAGGATCTCACCAGGTGCTGGCTGTCGTTTGCCTCAGGGAACCATTGTGATACAGAGCTGCTGAGCGGCTGACAGACCCTCTGAGGATCGTGCCCACCTCAACCAGAGCCAAATAGCCAGATCCGAGAAAGAAAAAAAAGCCAAAAACATAACAGGATTCGGCCGCCAAGGTTCGACATTCAGCACCAACCGTGGTCCAGTAACGGCCATCCATTCTGTCAGAGCGTCCTCCGGAATGAAACTTATCAACAGCAGCATTATTTAAACTTGCACCGACTGCGGCGCTGGGGCTGCCAGTGGAGGTGATCTAACCTTGACGTAGAATTTTAATACCGATGAAAAAGGCGTGTGGGGACGGTGATGGATGGCCCAAGGACAGAAGACGCTGCCGCAAAGCCAGATTGGGAGCCGTCAGACAACTAAAGAGTGGCACAAGAGTGGGACGAGTCACAAAAAAGGGAAGAGGAGAAAATTAGCTTGAAGCGGCAGAAGGTGGAATAAAAAGCTCAGGAGTCTCGTCGCCATTCTTTTTTCTCTCTCCCCCTCTTTGTGGAGAAGCGCTGTGGATGGAGGATTACATGGGAAAAGGGAGTGAGGGGGTAGCGAGAGAGAGGGAGAGAGGGGCCGCTGACCTACTTTGAGAGAGAATTCTACGTCGGAATTTATACCAGCAATAAAAGAGGGGGAGAAATGAAATGAAGAAGAACATGACGATGATGATGATGAAGAGGGTCTTGAAAACCAGGCCGTGATTTTGTCAGAGTGCCTTCACCTGGACCTTGTGTATGTTATGACGATAAACATCTCATCCCTCTTCTTGGAACCAGAATGAAGCACTAATCCCAGTTGTCATAAACCTGATTCTGCATCAGCAGAACAAGAACGAACGTCTCACTTCCAGTTTTGTTCTCGTATTTTTAGCCCTGATCTGCCACGCATTGACTGGTGCTGAGCCCGCGATAAACAACCGGCCTGGTGTCATTTTTCTGGGATTTGAACCATTGCGGCAGTTGGCGCTGTAAAAATAAACATAACAGATGCAGTTAAAAGGAACCGGGATGTTAATATGTTGGAAGGATTATAAATATCCGGGTTTCTCTGAGTGCCGCCACTGTGGGGAACTGCATTTTAAAGCGAGTCCTTTCACCGCAACGTACCGCCTTCCATTGTTACCCAGAATGTGATCAAAATCGGGACAAGATTCCTAAGTACATGTGAATGCAGCCGCTGATCAATCTTTCTACATTTATTTGCCCGCGTTAATGCAAACAGCCTGCGCAAACTCATTTGTCTTGTGTCACGTCTGGATCTATCAAGCACCGTCTTCTCCACCTGGAGTCCTAATCCATTTATAATTAAACGTCAAATGTTCCAATGGACGGCAGATTAATGAAGGGACTGGGAATGAGAGAGAGAGAGAGAAAGAGAGAGAGAGAGAGGGAGAGACGGCATGGTCAGCAAGAGACGGCGTTAAGCGAATGCAAAGAGATGGACGGCACAACGAGAGGGATTGTGTCCCATCACAGTTGTACGTGAAGGCTATGACAGGGAGATAAATGATCCCGGAGTCTTAATCTTGGCCTTTACTGTGACTAACACACACACACACACACACACACACACACACACACGTCCACAGATGAAATATCACAGCTTTGAATGTGTATTGGTAATAATGCAGAAACGAATTTGCAGACGGTTGCAGACAAAACCAGCTGCGTTTCTGTCACCGTGACATTCAGGACGAACGACTCACTCGACGAAAACACTCTTCTCACCACTGCCAGCATGCGTCTCTGTCACTTTGACAGCGTTGGCAGCGAGCTCCAAGAATCCAACGCAGGTTCTCGGGTTGATGGCTGTCATGTGAATGGAATTTTTTTTCTTTTCTTTCTTTCAACCAAAAATAAAATTTAATCAAAAACCCTGTTCTTGTTTGTTATTGTAGAAATAACAAAAACCAAATCTTGGCGGTGAGTGAAAAAATATTCATTTTTCTGAATGTTGCCGCTTGGTGCTAATTTAGTTTAGCATTAACAGGGCGCCAAGATGTTGCTAAATCAAAAGTTTTTTTCTTCTCCCTCATGATTAGCAGGTTTCAAGCTTTGAGCTTGACATTCGTAGATTTAGATTTAAAGATATAGAAATTAAGCAAATATTTAATTTTATCTTGGGCACATTCAAATTCTGCCTCTCTGTAAGAACAGAAACAGTCTTCTGACTTCTTCAAGCCATCCACATGTCTCTGCTCCTATATTAGGTTAAAAAGAAGCGAAACCTTTGGATGTGAAATGTTCAGATCAAAACTCTTTACAGAGAGGAACAAATGGTGAGGACAATTTGAGGACACGCTGAGGACACTGAGGAGTTTCACTTCTTCATAGGGAAGCTGAAACTGTCCTACAACCTGTTCCTGATGTATTTTGGGACGTCGGAGGGACAGTTAACGTCCCCATTTAAGAAAACAAACAACAGCAACTATAAATTAGCTCTTTGAGAGGCAGATAATGAGGCGTTGTTGTTGTTGTTGTTGTTGTCGTTGTTGTTGTAAGATAGACGTGCTGTTTGTTCTGCACAACCATTCTGATTGGTTGATGTATTTGTAAGCGGAACAAAATATAGTAACCTTAGCTCATAGTGAGGTAATGACATCTGTGAAAATGTGTAAAAATTCTCAATAGTGCATTTTTTGGCAGGGATTACTTGCAGGAAAACAACACATGCAAGGTGTGTGTAGTTGCTTCGTGTTCATGGTGGATCCACATTAATCTCCCATTGTGTTCCTGAACTCCAAGGAATAAAAGCCTTTATTGAGAGGCTGACAGTAAGTACGGCCTGAAGGCACAACCTGCCAAATCCCCTCCAAAACTGCCGGGGTCAAGGGTCAGGATCGGTTGATGCCCTGTGCCTTTCCAACCGGTCCCGAGACGTGCTGGGACACGTCAGCCACTGTGTTTACTGTTTGAGTGGAAAACGGAGAAGTCAAAAGAGGAAGTAGTTTCCATCGACCTGATGGCCTGTTGACCCAGATTCTTCAAAACAGGTGCTGTAGATAGACACATGTGGTGTTGTGCTTCATGTATGGATGGGTTTTCCGTAAAACAAACAAACAAAAAATAAATGCATCCGCCTCATTTCAGTCTTTTGATAGATTCAAGAGACACCAATCTCGATATTCTGCTATCCAGTTACTCAGGAAGTAACGACCTCGTCAACCTCAGGCTCCGACCTCTGAGGCCAGCGCAGGTGGACACGTCTGTCCCGGCGGAGCTTCTCCTCACCTCCCCATGGGCGGACGTGAGTGGATGAGTGTGGGATTGATGGGGCACTGGAACAGGGTGCGCTCACCTCGGATGAGTCATCCGACAGCCTGAGTGCACACACACAGCAACACAGCAACACAACAACACAACAACACAACACAGGACAGTTCACGTAGCGCTCGGCTGACGGAGGGACAACCAGAGTTCAAGGTCCTGTCCACACGGGAACGTTTTTTGGTGGAAACGCTAAAGTATTTAACCGTTACGGCGTTTCGTCCATATGGCAACGGCGTTTTGGGTCCCCCGAAACGGTATTTTTTGAAAACGGGTCTCAGAGTGGGAAAATCTGACAACGCCGTTTCGTCGTTGTCACATCGTTGCCGTCTGGACAGTGAAAACGGCTTTTCCTTGTAAAACGATGACGTCATCGCACCGTCACTGTCATGTGACCGGAAAAAACAAGGCATGCAAGCAGCAGCAGCGGCACAAACAACAACGATGGCGGCGAGCGGAGTTGTCTTTGTATCGCAGGCGCTTCGAGATTTGTTGGCAATATTACTACAAAACCTCACAAAACCTCAGACTCACTTTTTTTCCCGCTACTCGCCATTTTTTTTTCTGTGTGTTTAGTGTGTAGCGGAAATGACCTCTTTCTAAATCTTGGGTCCGGTGGCTGTGTCAGCGTCTGTTAACAGCGCCACGTTTCGGTGTGGCATGCGCATTACATCGTTTTCACCCACCGTTCCGTTTCCATCTGCCAGCGTGTGGACGTGACTTTTTCCGACCCCGGGAAAGAAAACAAACGGTAACGTTCCCGTGTGGACAGGGCCTCAACTCATTTTTCCAGATAAGTGTGTGTGTGTGTGTGTGTGTGTGTGTGTGTGTGTGTGTGTGTGTGTTTTCTGAGAGGGGAAGGCTCATGTGTGATACATTCTTCATTCATAGCCGGATATTTAATTTTAAAAAAGGGGGTCAGAATGAAAAAAATCTTTTTAGGAGCCAGAGTCTGGAAAAAGAAACCGCAATAAAATATCTTTTATACCCCCAAGCCGCACGCACTCACTCTCACTCACTCACTAACGGTAACACACACGTCATTCACTCATACACATGCACTTCCCCCCACACACACACACACGCCTTTCTTTCATTAGCTCTCAGAACCAATTAGCTCAGAGCATCCGTATGTTGAAAACCTTCTTATGGAGCGAGAGCGTTCATAAAAGGCTGAAAATAGCCACTGCAGCTGCAGCTGCAGCTGCAGACACTGTAGACAATGCAGACGCTGCAGACGTTCAGCCATCACACCGGCACCGGCCGGCACAACCTCGCTGCCTCGCCGCTCATTAGCCGGGCACGTGAGTGCGTGAGAAGCTTTTCCACGCCGTCCCCTTTTTGCGCTTTGATCTAATTGTCTCATGGATTAGCCTTCCCGTCTTCCCGTCTCCGGGTGACTAATATGGAAACTTCCATGTTAAAAAGAAAAAAACAACCCTATAGTGCAGCGCTGAGCTCCTCAATCTCCTTGAAAGAAGATCTCCCGCAGCCCGTTGCGGGGGGGGGGGTAGGGTTGGGGGGGGGGGGTGATGTCATGGCTGCGATCGATGCGGCCTGATGTGATTTCTGCTAAAGTTATTAGCCTCATATGCCACAGGAGCCTCAGGGGCGAGAGCCGGCAGTATCAGCGTGAGGATTGTGTGTCCCCTCCCCTTCCCCCTGCCCCTCCCCCTCCTCCGCCTGCTCTTTAGCCCTTCCATCAGACACGTCTGCCAATAACTCAAACTGATGCTCGTCACTGTAGAGCCAAACAGGACAGTGAACAAAAATAAGAAAATAGGAAAAGAGAATACACCAATCAGAGCGCTCCCTCTGTGGGTGTGTGAGGGCTGGAGGGTGTTTGACTTCGACCTCAATTGCTTATAAATAAGAAATAGACCTATCAGATACTCGGGATCCGCTGGGTAATGGGGGTCTGAGTCATCGGCGCCCCCCTGGGCGGGCGAGGGAAGGACAGGTTACACATGAGCTCATTGTTTCTCCGCCCCTCGTGATTTTTATCTGCGTGACAATGATCGCTACGATACGTCCAAGAGGTTCGCGGTGGTGCTTTAAACTACCAGTCAAAAGTTTGAACACACCTGTTTCTCCTTTATCTTGACTTCTTCCTGCACTGCAGATACAGACAAACTGCTACAACAGATTAACTGCTTAGCTAGTTGTCTCCTTTGTCTCTGAGATGAAGCTCTGTGTAACTTTGAAATGATTCCCTGTTTTGTGGAACCACATTTAACCGTTCATTTAATTTCTAGTGTGGCCTTGATGTTGTGTCTTTGTTTGCATTGTTTTCTGGAGCTGAGACGAGGGTGAGGCTCCAATATATTTTTGGGTCTTATTTTGCATTTTCTTTTGTGTCTTCTTGCCTGACAGGGTGATGTGTTTGCCCAAACACATTTCCCTCCAGCAGCCAGTAGCTCCTGCACACATGGCAGCTATTTTAAATATTTGGCTTCCCCCAGGCCGGGAACGGCAGAGACGGGAAGTCGCGAGGCGGTCATGGAGGGGACGATTATGATAATGACCTTGTGAAAGACCCCGCACGGGCGTGGGGAGGGTGGGTGAGTGGGTGGGGGGGTCATGAGGTTGTCGGTGATTCCCGTCAGGAACGGCTGCGTCTTCGGATGATTGGATGATTGCCTTGATTCAATCAGGACTGCGGCTGATTGGGGGGTAGGGGTTCAAAAAGCCCCAAACCCACTAACTGGATCTCTCCCATTTTGTGTTCCCAGCTCACTGGCTTGTTGAAGTTTGACCCGCAGGACTCGGTTTACCTCGGGTGACGTGAAGTAACGACAGGGTCGGCGCCGAGCTCTTGGCTCACCAGGCCGGTGTGAGAACGCGGGGCTGCGTGCATAAAAACGCGTCTGCCTGATTTTGCGCCTGCTGTTGTTGTGAACTCATGTGGCTGCCGTGCCGCCGTCCATAAATTAACATCCTGTTGGTGAAGGATTAGCCTCCTGTTCCTGGAAACGTCGGTTCCTTCGGGCACAAACAGCAGCATAGGCTCTGTAACACCAGACTGGTTAAAGGTTGTGTACGACGAATATGGGTCGTGTTTTTTTCACATTTGTTTGCTCAAAAAGAAGAAAAAAAAGTGCTGGCCGGTCTTTCCTCAGCCTTAAGTTGTTGACATTTGACTCTAAGTGTGTGTTTTACAACGTGTTTGTACAGGCTTTTTTTAACGTTTCAACATTTCAAGTAAAAACATTTGAAGTAAAAGACTTTGTTGCTCAGTTATGTGAATGGATGCAAAAAAAAAAAATCCTCTTAAAGGGCCAGTTGTTGACATTTAGTTCCATCTTATCACTATTCTTAGGAAGGGAAAAATGACAAACAAATTTCATGTTAATTCCTGTTTCTCAGTCTGCCACCTGATCGCACGTCTTTTCTCTATCAACTGTGGACGTCTGGGTAAAGATTTAAAACCGCTGAGCAAATCCATGTCCTGGGCTCCTGGAGATACAGGAGGTGGCGACGCACTGTGGCCTCCTCCTCGCCAGCGCTCTTCATTTAGCTCTCAAATGCAAAAAAGGAGAAGCCTCAGGAGATTCTTTTTTCCCCTTTGCGTTCTAAAATAAAGATCTGCAGCTTTTAATTTCCCTTTTTGCGTCCGCCGGATCCCTTTGAAAGGCCTTTAAACAGTCGCCCGCTGCTATTATTTGAAAGAAAAGGAGGAAAAGGAAAGATCCTCCTTTGGTGTCAAACACAGGGCAGGTAAGCCGAGATATTAAGATGAGTCACTGGCCCCGCTGCCCCATTAAGGGATCAGTTCCTTTGGAGGTTAACCATTGTCTGCTGCTTTGAAAGGATAAGTGCAGTCTGCAGCGGATCTTAATCCTGGGAGGTGACCAGGAGTGGCCGAGTAGCCACAGGGGCAGCACAGCCAGCGCCGCCGCTCCTCCCAGCCTGCCGGGAGGCATCAACACAGCCGATTGTACAACAGGGGATCGGTGACATCATTCACACACACACACACACACACACACACACACACAGAGTGAGAGAGTCCGCCCACTCCGCAGGCAAGAAGCCTCTCACAAAGCACGAGGTCAAAAAGTCCGGCGGCGGCAGCGGCTCCAGAGGAGGAGGGGGCGGAGCCACAACTCCATTGACCTACATCACAGGCGTTGACCACGACAACAATGGCCATTTGACACCCGCCGCACAACAACTCCGTGGCGTCAACCCGCGCACACACAAACACTCACACACACACACACACACACACAAACACATCGGCCTCGCTATCGCCTTGCCGCCGAAACCACAACCTGCATCTGTCTCCCGGTCATAATGAGCGGCTTGTTGTCAGTGAGTGGGGGCCCCGAGCCCCTGCAGAACTGTCTGCCCCCCACCCCGACCCCCACACCCCCGCCCCGCCCCCTCGCCCTCCAGTCTCAATGGGTTCCTTATAGCAGACCGGGACAGTGCCAAACAAGACTGGCACAGAGAGGGAACAGCAGCGTGGGCACGTGGGAAAAGCCTGGGCGCTCATCTCGTGACCCCACACACACACACAGAGACACACACACACACGTACACACCAATGGGCTCCGTCTGCAGGAAAACAAAGAGAAGAAGAGCCCAAAGCTTTTCTTCACCACCGTTGTCTCCGCTGCAGCATCCAGGGCCTAAACAAAGCAGAGTGTGTGTGTGTATGTTTGTATGTGTGTGTGTATTTGTGTGTGCGGGTGTGTGAGTGTGTTTAAAAGAAGAAAAATGACATGAAAAGGAGGCGGCAGACGGTGAAGTCCACCCTCATCATCTGGAATCGTCGCCTCCTGACGATCCGCAGCGATGCCGTGGGTGGGCAGATACTATCTGGGTGAGAGCGGTTGGACCAGGACAGAGACACACAACACACTGGTTGGCTGTGTGGTCCGGGAACCCGTCTACAGCTCCACAGCAAAAGGCTGATGCCGATGTGTGGAGTTGAGTTTTGTTTTTGTTTTTGTTTTTTGTTGTTATCTGCGTTGTGTGTACCTAAGAGTACCTGCACCGCTGACAACTGAGTCTGTGTGTGTGTGTGTGTGTGTGTGTGTGTGTGTGTGTGTGTGTGTGTGTGTGGCTGATAAGCGTGAACACAGTGCTCTCAGCGTTCGCCCGTGCTGATTACATCTCTCCTGCCGGCTGCAGCCACATCTCTCGTGCCCCTTCTTGCTCGACCCGCCGGACAAAACACTTTTTGCGGCCTGTGACGGCGCGAGGCAACGCGCTGCGTAAGCACCGCAGGCGCGGAGGCCCTCACTTACTTACTAACTTCGCCGTTGCGACAAAAACAGGCCGACTGTCTCGTCCACGCAAGTCTCAGGAAGGTTGTGAACTGGAACTCTCGGACTTCTGCTGCCTGGATGCTAATGAGGGGGTTTTAACGGGGGATGTGCTGCCAGGGCCGTTTGTAATTAGGAGGAAAGTTGAGGTGGTCTAATGACCCCTCTGTGTGTGTATGTGTGTGTGTGTGTGTGTGTGTGTGTGTATGGTGGGGGGGGTCCTCCGCTGCTTCTCCGCTATGTGTAATAGTCAGCCTGTGATTTTTCGGAGAGTGCTGATTTGAAAACGCTCGTCCACAAATCATGTTCAAGTGAGCGATGAGATGTGGGTTTCCACTGGACGCAGCAAAACGCTGGACAGCGCCGCGAGTTCTGGTTAGACGAAAATACGTGTCTGAGGCAACATTTTTTTTGTGTTTTGTTCTTTTTGGGGTTTTTTTCCCATTTTTTAACTTGCTGACTAGAGCTGGAGTCGTGTCGGGAAACCAGTTGCTTCACCACTATATCGCAAAAGTGTCATGGAAAGCCATGTTTCCATTCAATGGAAACTCCTGCAAATCACAATTGTACTTTGTCAAAATTTTAGAAATAATGGCTTTAATTTTGCGAAAAACTGTAATGGAAACGCAGCTACCGACGGTGCAGCTTAAGCAATGAGAGTGACTGCTCACTGGTTGAAGAGGCAGGGTTTACAGCTAGCATTTTTTTTAATGTGCATGCGAGCAGATTTTTTGTTTGACTAAAGGGGAAACATTTTGCAATTAGCGCTGATAGAATGACAAAGTTTGGCCTTAAGTGTGTTTTGTGTGTTTGTTTTTTTTATCGTTTTTTACAGCCTGCTTCCCAAATGAATGTCTGAATCTTAAATAAGAAGAACAAATAAGAGAATCAGAATCCTTTCTCACTGAAAGGATGGTAAACAAAACCACTTTGTTTTCCTCCCATGTGACCCCTCCCCCACCCCCCACAAAAAAAAACAACAAAAAACTGTCTCTTCTCCTGCTGTCAGTTGTTCCTGTCTGACCTCTTCAGGACCATAAAACAAATTATCGGCAACGCAGACGGAGTTTCAGCAGCTGCCTGCAGGTCACATGGCAGCATTTTTCCTGCCTCGGCTCTTGTTTGCCTTCTTGTGTGTCAGGTAATTATCTGGGGCTGCTGTGTGCTGAATGTACAAACGGGATAAACCAGCAACACTCACAGCTTCCATGCTGCTGGACCCCTTGGCTTTCCTTGAGGTTTCTGTGATTCACTTTGCTCTCATAAAAACCACTTAAAATTGGGGGGAAAACGACACAACAGTTGAACCGAGTCTTTGCCTGTTGTCACAGGCCAAAGTTTGTCTGTTTTGATGATGCTCAGCGTTCAGCTGATCAGCGAGACTTGAGCGGCGAACAGTGCAGCGTATTCATGACAGCGGCTTGTGATTTCGGTTTCTGCCGCACTTCAACTGCAGAGACAAAAAAAAAAGAAAAGTCTGCAGAAAAACAGATTCTCGTCTTGGTCCATTCCCGTTCAGCAAAGGAGAAGTTGCCTTGGTGGTGTTTTTGTTCTCTTGGCCTGTTGGGTATTTCGTCGTCACCATCGAAAGTATTTGCTTCCACATATCTGTGTCTGTTTCCCATTTTCTGTATGTCTCAAATGCCCTACTTGTAGCAGGATTGCTCAAATGCAAAACCGCACTTACAACCTGTTTTCCCCCTCCTTGCTTATGAGAAGGAACTTTCAAAGGAAGCACCACTCCTCTTCTATATCCTGTTTTCGAGCTGATGAGACGTCCACGGAATGTTCAGCTTGCTCGCTTGAATTTTCTTTTATTGTTTAAGATTTTTGTTTTTTTCGCCATGCATCTAGGTCAGACCATAGGAGTGAGGAGTCGCTTATCGTGATTAAATTGTTAATTCTAATCACCGCGAGCCAAACCCACTTCCCTGCCAAGATAAGACTTATTTATGCTCTCTTATGTCATTATTTTTCAGATTACACCGCCGTGCTAAAAAGATATTTCCTCCTCATGGATGTGTGACGCAGCCGTGTTATAATTCCAAAACATAATGAGGTGCTGGAGGGAAAATGACCTGATGCACGCCGGCTTGCCTGCGCTTTCACAACGGGAGCGCGTGTGCGCGTGCAACTCGCCCGCAAAAAATTTTTGCATGCAAATGTGGAAGCAGGAAGGCCGCGGGGTCAGCGGAAACCCGATTTGCTATATTCAAATGGTCTGCGCGGCGAAAATTGCATTTGTGATCCATCCTCTCCCCCTCCCTCTTCGATCTCAATAATAAGCCAATTTCATACAGACAAACCATAGCACAATTTACACTTTGTCACCTTGCTGCAAGGACGCCCCTGCCTCGGAACCCGGGGAGGTTTTTACATACATTAGAATACGGAAGGTCTCCTTGCCGTGGCGGTATGAAAAGCAGCGGAGGTGTGATCCCGGGAGAGCAGCGTGTGTCATTCATCAGCACATTGTCTACCACGTTGCACGTCGTCTTTCTTTCTTTCCAGCGGATTTTAATTTGCATTTGTTTCCGACGGAAGGCAGAGAAAAAAAACAAAACAGACAAATCCTGCTGGTTTTTTGTTTTTTTTTTCAAGCGGGTGAAATCTATCTTACCGGAAATGTGTTGCCTATTAAAGACCTCATATTGCCACAGTTTTCACATTCATGTTTCATTATTAATGCGCTGCGTGCACGTAATTCAAATTAGGAGGGAATTCGTCAAACCTGGCATCAACGATATCTGGCGGTGGGGAGCTAGCAGGGGGGCATACATGTTATTTTATCGTTGGTTAATTTTAATTCATTCTCGGTGCTTCGAATCAGTTTAGATGCTAATTTGTGCGCAGGAAGGACGGAGTTGCTGTCAGTGTCGGTTGCGACTTTTTCAAAGCCTTCAAACGCACTTCAGTTTGATCCGCGTATCTTGTTGTTCTTTCTCCTTAGACTGCACGTGGATGAGGGTAATTGCAGAGGAGGGAAGCTTTTTCAAAATGCAAACGCTTCCGAAAATAACTGTCTGTTCTCCGGAGAGCACGCTTGTCTGTTGTTAGCCGCAGCTGTTTCCGTATCTGAGCTCTAAGGTCCTCCAGACGTGAGTGATACGTCCCGAGTCGTCTGTTCCGTTTTGTGCAGCTGGCAAGCTGGAATTGTGAGCTTGGAAAGAGGAGACGGCGGTTTCATTTGTGAGTCAAGAAAATCATTTTTAAAACAGGATTTAGATCGCAGCCAGTGGCCTCCTGCATTCATCATCGGTCAGAGTCGGAGGAGGCGCAAAACCTTAAAGACACCGACGCTTGAATACAAAAAACAGTGTGAGGGTGAGAGAGATAATTAACGAGGCAGAGATTCACTCCATTAAAGAGGCAGTGACGGGTGTGTAATAGAGGGGAGGGCACGGGGGAAGATGGATAAGGCGGGAGTGTTGGGGAGTAGAGGGGGCACCAGCCATTACCTCATTACCATTTACTCTTAGTGGCTCAGGGTTTGATGAATGAAGGCACTGCTGAGTGCAATTTCATTACGGGCAGCGAATGGGAACGGGAAGAGGAGGAGGAGGAGTAAGGGGCGATGCATTAACGACTAACAAAAGGCTGCCGGTGAAAAACAAAAATAGACACTAGAGTGAGAGATGCAAGACAGACAGACAGAAAACATGTTTTGAAGAACTTGTCTTAATGGGACTTGGATTTGCCACATCCAGGTATGACTATAGTGAGAATGAACCCACCTGGAGGGCTTTTTTTTTTCCAAGGCCTGCACAATACAATCGCTATCAGTTTTCCAGTACGCTTTTCCTAAGCAAATGAGATCCCCCACCCTGGCTGTTTGTTTTCACAACACAGCCACTGGGAAGCAGGCCCACCTGTTCCTGGTGTCAAAGCCCGAGCGCAACTAGCAAGTAAATGTGTTTTTAGAAGAAGAAGAAGAAGAAGAAGAAGAAGAAGAAGAAGAAAAAGAAGACGAAGAAGAAAGAAGAAGGGGAAGAAGAAAAAGAAGAAGAAATAATAGTCGGAATAATAAAAACAGAGCAAGCGCAGGAACCGTGGATGTATTATAAGAACTGGATACCGGCCTGGTAACTTGCCAGCTCCGCGATTTTTCCCAGTAGCCACTCCAGTGGCCACTTGAGGTACTGCAGCAAAAAAATCCCATGGGCCCAAAAAGCATTTTCCCAATAGAGCACAATACAAAACTAAACGCTGATAGGACGACTGTGACCTGAAAGGTGATTCATAGCAAATCTTTGTATTGTACATTTTTGAGTTATGGTCTTTTAGTCGTTAAAAAAAGGATATGAATGATAAAGGCCAGAAAATCACCAGAAAAGAGTTTATTCCCAGCGTGATGCCACAACGTCGAACGTGTTGCTGTGTCTCAGCTCGCTCTGATTGGCTGCGTCCTGACGTGCCTGTAAGTGACTTTCTCCAGGATCATTCTGATTGGCCAAATAGATCATGTGAGTTACAGAGGCATGATGGGAAGTGACACTACTGTGCATCCTCTATGGGCGCATTAATATGGGAGTCAAAAACTTTCGGCGTCTGCGCTGGGGGAGCAACTTCATTGAAATGAGTGGGCCGCCATCTTGGACTCTGGGGGTTTGGCAGGAACTCTGCAGGTCAAGTCTGAACTCCTGCACATCCATCTTGAGCAGCTGCGTTCAGGGACACTCTGGCTCACCAGTGGAAAAATGGGTTTGGGAGAGAAGAAAAAACAAACAGCTGATAAACAACCATTTTGTGGGCGGCCACATAAGCAACGGTGGAGGGCGGCAGAATTAGAAAGCAGACTCTCCTTCTGTTGACTGAAGTGCGTGACGCAAACGCTCCGGCAGTTTAGGTTTATTCGGAGGGGGTGGTCCTCTTCACTCCGTGTGCCGTGACTCACCCCTGCCACTGTTTCCAGGAAACCCCGTGTAATGTGACAGGAAAGAAGCTTCGCAAAAAAAAAAAGAAACATAGAGGGAAAAACAGTGCAGGCGTTGGCCTTTCGCTGGAGGTATGTTGACTTGGAGGACGGAAAAAGAAAAAAGAGAGCAGAGTGTGCACAGATACTTTGTGTCTTTATGTAAAGGCTGATGCACTCGTAAAGATTTTAAAAGCGCCATCTGGGAAAGTAAAACTTCAACCCGTGGTGGGTCAGGCCGAGGTTTCAGATAGTAAATATTAAATCACTTTTTTGCAGTCTGGTTGCAGATGATGTCGTCTGAGCGAATCACAGAGGGGTAAAATCATCCCGAGCACATCTCACCTGACAGAGAACCTCCACATCATCTGGCTTTTCATTTTGGAAACATTTCAGATCGCGTTCACAAAAACAACACTTTCTGCCTCATGGAACTTGAAGCCAACTTGTCTCCCTCTGTTCCACTCATCCACTAACCTGTTAAATGTGTGTCTGATTGTACATGTTGTATATACATATATTGTATGCTTTTAAAGAGGTCTCTGTTGCCTTGTATTTTTCCGAGCGGTGAAGTCTGCTGAGTGCCGAGACCGCTGACACCCCTGCCGAGTCAGCCGAGGCCGGTCTGGGGTTTTATATGGACCTGTAACGCCTGCAGTTCTGCCTCACTGACACCTGATAAACCCCACTCTGCCAGAGGCCGCGGTGGCAGGATGATACGGGGCTATTCGGGGCTCCTCCTCCAGACGCGGCGTCCCCATATTTCAATGACCTCCTTGCTGTGACTAAACTCCCCAAACAAATTTACATATATATTATTCATATGTTGTTATTTGATCCCTATTAAATCTCAGCTGCATTTCACAATCCCTCTCTGCAGGATATCTGGTGAGTCAGCGTTTACAAAACGAAACCTGGGGGCTTTTGTGATCAGTAAGGGAGAAGTTCAGTGTTTCCATTCACACGGGAAGTTTAGGCTTCTGAAGTCCCATAGGACCATTGGATTAGTGCTTCTGGTTCTGGCTGGAGCATCTCTTCTTGTGACTGTAGAGTCCAATATGGGAGTGGCAGTCTTTCTGACACTGGTTTGTTCTTCTGTGGGCCACCTTCTCGTCCCACTGAAGCAGAAGGTGTTCTTCAAATCTCTGAAGACCCTCCTGGGTTTCAAACCTCCACGTGTCTCTGTTTGTTGCTGACGCTTCCCCTGAGGTTGTGTCGATGTGTGTGGCTTTTAGGTCTCGCTTGCATAGATATTTGTATCGTAGCTGTGGCCGCCCTCCTGGCCTCTTTCCTAAAGCGAGTTCACCATCTAGGAGGTCTTCAGGAATTCTGCCATAACTGAGATAATTGCTGTAATACTGTAATATAAAAACAAATCAAATCAAACAAAAAATTTCCCTCCGATCACCTTTGTTACTTTGTTGGTTTTCTGACAACTTTCACTAAAACGCATAGCTGTGTAAACCCACCCTTTGTGATGTTGCAAGAAGGTACCTCATTGATACCACTCCCTGGGTAGCAGCACCTGACAGACATGTAGAGTCCAGCAAAGCACCATTGTTAGCATTAAGCTAAAAATCCAGCTGCAAACAGAGGGCTAAATATACTGTTTTCTGTCTAATCTAGAGAGTTGTTTTTTTTCTTCATATTGCTCCCGCTGCTCCTCTGCAGTCCAATATGGGGATGTAGGGCATGGAGGTTTTACATGGAACATTTTTTTCCTTGTATAATGCCCCCCAAGGGCACTGCAACAAAGTGCTCTGGAATGGTACAAAATAGAGAAGCCTGTGGGGGAAGTGGGGGGTTTAAAGCGTGCTAAAAATAATGTTCACAATTAAGTGTCTTGTAGGGATTAAGTGTCTTCTTTAAGCAGCCCTTTATGTCTCTGTGCACTGAAACGGCAGCGTTTTCCCAGCCTTTCCCGGGACACCAGCCAGTGTTTTTCCAACCGTAATCCCAGCACCCCCCCGAAGCAACCCCCTCCCAAGCCGCCGCCCCTTTCCCCGCTCGCATGTTAAAACCCTCAAGGCTACGGCCGCTCTCTCATGACGATGAGCGATACTGCACGTAAGCATTCCCAGCCTTTGTGCAAATAAACAACAACAACGCGCCTCACCTCCTGTAGGGCAATCGGAGTCGCCAAGTTGTGAATGGGGATTTAAGGCAAGAGGGGGGTTTTGAAAGAAGTGCGCCGCACCAAATTAAGATGTAGGAAGCAGCTGGAAAGGGAGGAAAACATGAAAGCACGCCGGCTATGAATAAATCAACATTAAATTCAATAGCTGGGCGAATGCAATCATTTGGTTTTCAAATATTGCCATGGACTTCCATCTGCAAGGGCGCACAAGGTCAAGTGTACATCATCCAGGCGGATCAATGGTCACATGGAGTGTGAGTGTCTTGTGAGCGCGCACATCGTCCCCGCCGCCACGTCATCCATCCAGCCCGAGTCAACCCTATACGCCATTAAAGGTTGGCTAGACTGCAGCCATTAGTGAAAGAGGATCGGACCGCCGGGACCCTCGCCTGCACCGCTGTACGAGCGGCGGCGTTCTGCCGCGGAGGCAGACGGACCCGCTCAGTCGTCCCCGTAAGCTGATACAGCCGCCGAACGCTCACTCAATGCAGGAAAGGAAGAGTGGACGAAGCGGGAGGTAGCACCCCCTGCAGATCACTTTTTGGCAGGAAGTTGGTGAAACTCAACGGGACGGCAGTGCTGCCAGTGTTGCTGTTGTTGTTGTTGCTGCTGCTGCAACAGTCACACACAGACCTCCTGCTACTTTTTTTCTTATGTAATTGTCCTGCTGTTTTGTAGTTGTTGGTTTTTTTTCTCCTCTAACCCGAGAGACTGCGCTCGCTCGCTCGCTCGCAGGCAGCCGCATCACTTCCAGGAAGCTGTTATTACCTCCAAACTGACGCAGATGAGCGTAGTTGCAGGGGGTGAGAGATAGCGGCAAAGTTTCCAGCGACGGCTTTGAAAACTTTGTGCTTGATATTGAGGCCTAATGTTGTAGTCAAGGCCGCACCAACTGGGACCAAGACATTATCAAGACTAGAGAGTATCGAGACCAAGACCAAGCAGAAGCAGATGAATGGAGTGTTTTGGTGAGCCACCTCATAGGAGAAAAAAATATATCAAAACCAAGACTGAGGCAAGACCGAGTAAAAATGCCTCTGAGTCCGAGACGAGACCGAGACCTTTAAAAAGTGGTCTTGAGACCAAGACCAATCTTGAGTATTACAACACTATTGAGGCCATGAAGTAAATGCATCCGGATGAGCCCGTATGCTGTTTAGCAGAACCCGAACAATCCCACAAAACCAGCAGCCTAGAAAATGAAACTTGGTCTTGTTTGTGCACTAAAATTTAGCTCATTGCTCTCATTCCAACAAACACAGTCTTCCGTTGCAACCATTTCAGCCACTAATGGAAATTAGTTTTCCACTGTTATTCCCCTTTTCTAACCCGGAGTCATTCTGGGACCTATTTGCAACTCTTTTTTTGTTGCAGCTTTTACGTTACAATGACTTGAAAGTGATTCTTGATTTCTGTTTTTTGTCACCATGCAGGAGAACAATCGATTCTCAATCAAAGCGCAGCACATGGTTTTACATGGCTGTCGCTGCGGAACGCTAGGGCGCAGGCGAGCGTCCGCTGCCGAGTCTGGAATGACCAAATGGGGCCACGGGCCATATTTGGACAGCACGGGGGGACCAAACGGTGTCGCGTTTCCGGCCCGGCTCGAGTGACACGGCCGAGCGGCGGAGGGATTGTTATGAAAAATGATCTGAGAGGACTTGGAAGGCTCTGGAAGGCCAGATGCAACACACATGGCACACACACACACACACACACACACACACACACACACACACACACACACACACACACACACACACACACACACACAGGTTGTGGTGCAGACAATGAGAGCCAAGCAGGACGGTGCAGGTCGCAGATGTAAACACAAAAGGAAATGGGGCGGGGCCAAACTTCCACTCATTCTGAACCGGTTTGACGTCCCCCTCCCCCTCCACCACACACACACACACACACACACACCCCACGCCGCCACCAACTGACATTTACAAAGTCTGTTTTGTTTTTTGTGTGTTTTTTCTTCCCTCCCCGTCGTCTTATCAGTGCCTCCTGGATCTCCTCCACCTCCTCCACCTCCTCCACCCCCTCCACCTCCGTCACACCCGCTGACACACATTCTGTCGCACACCCGCCCACAGCGGCGAGATGTTTTTGCCAGAGAGGAGGATAAAACAAAAACCTGAAGTGCCAGGGCCCATTCCCTCGGCTCCTGTCAGCAGGTATCTCTCGATTCTCATTGGGCACCTGCGGAGAGCAGTTGCTACGCCCCCCCGCTCCTTCCTCCGCCTCTCCCCGGGGGGTTCATCGACCTCTGCGTCGCAACCAGACGACAACATCTGGCGTGCGAGTCAAAGGGAGGTCAGCTGATTACGGTAGTTGTTTTTTTTTTCTTGACGTGAAGTTTTTGCAAAGGGAAGGAAAAAAAACTTTTTCTAAGATCAAGCGAGTTATTTGGCCCCTTGAAATTCCACAGCAGAAGCCTTTGCACGGCAGTGTAGCTGCACATTCATGCACACTTGGACACCTGCCCGCGCTGTATTTTTAGGGAAAACAGCTCAGGGCCGTAGCGGTGTTGACACTGGCGGAGCTCCTCCCTCCCCCCACGAGAGCGCCATGTTGTTTTTATTCCCCCCTTTAAAATTTACCCACAAGTGACGGCCGACTCAGCTCTCACAGGATCTATACATCCAAGTGTGTGTGTGTGTGTGTGTTTGAGGCCACAGGAGGTGCGGGCCAAAACGACACACCTGCTTCCTTCTTTTATGGAAGAGAAAACACACACACACACACACACACACACACACGCTCATACATGGTCCACAGTGCTGCGTTTGTGGCAGCGGGAGGAAAAGTGCGAAATACTACATTCACGTACAGTCGGCCACCGGCGGCCCCTCACTCAGGAGGCACGTGAAGTGGTCGAGCAACACAGCCGGCGCTGTTTTCCCAGTGTTGTGCTTCTTTTCAGTTCAGCATCTGGTAGCATGAAAATAGTGTTTTGGCCGCATAAAACCACCATGAAGGTTGTTAAATATAGGCAGGGCGCATGAAAAACAGCAGCGTGTGCATACAGTATATATACAGTGTACCAGTCAAAAGTTTGGACACACCTGTTTCTTCTTTATCTTGACTACTTTCTACACTGTATATACAGACTGAAGACATCAAATATATGACCAAGATATGTGGATTAATGTGGCAAAATAAAAAACTGTTAAATACCTAAATATGTTATGATCTACATATTTGATATGAAGGGTGGCTATTCTAGATCATCTAAAATAGAAAAGTTGTTTGAGTTATTTCACACTTTTTTGTTTCATGCGTATTCCACATGTGTTCATTCATAGTTTTGATGCCTTGAGTGACAATCTACAATGTAAATAGTCATGAAAATGGAAGAAAAACCATTAAATCAGAAGTATGTGTCCAAACGTTCGACTGGTAATGTATGCGTATATGTGTGTGTGTGTAGGTGTGTCTCTCTCTCAAAGTAGCACACGTCACTGTCGACACCTTGTATGGTAATGGGATGGCTGCGTCCACGCCCATGTGAGCGAGAGGCCGAGCTGTGCCGACAATAACAACCTCTTTGTCGCTCTGAGAAAGCAGCCGCAATAAGAGGGACGTCGGCGTGACTCACGGCTCCCCAGGACTCCAGGTTGTGTGAATCCTTGTGTGAGCCAATATATGGTTTCTATTTTTTCCAAAGCCGTCTGTTATTAAAATTGAAAAAAAAAAAATACTGCTGTCACCCTCAGATACGGCACTGATAACAGTGGATCCACTGCACTTTGTTCCCACAGTTATGTCGTAAAACACTGGGTCCCTTAAAGCGAAGCGTACATGAAGATAAAGAGATTCGTCGTAAAAAAGGAAAGTAGGTCATCTGCAAAGGCAGAGAGTTTCTTTAATGGCTTCCAGCATCCCTCGTTGGGCCTCGTCGAGTCACCGTGTGAAAAGTAGCAGTGCTTTTCAGAGAAGTGTGCTGAAAACGTCACAGCTCCATGTGACATCACAAAGGGCGCCGCTAAGGGCCTCTCGAGGGAGAACGCCTTGTTTTTGTGCCTGTCCAGACACGAGGAAGAGGAGGTCCGACGAAGCAGCTGTTTTGGCAGGGCGCAGTTTCTAACAGAAGGCCACAAACAGAGGGTTAAACATTGTGCTTTTTTGGAAATACTTGCTTACTTTGTTGAATCTGGCACGAAAACTAAAGATGTGAAAATGATGAGAGTGAAAACAGTGAAATGGGGCTTAAAACCGAGGGCCCTCCCCTGCAGAGTGCAGCGTGTCGGCTACACCAGGCGACACAATAATAGCACCTCTCTTCTTGCCGTCACACAGCTGCCTAACCTCTGAGCACGGCTGACCTGTGTCTCAGGGCCACACCCAGCTTCCTGCACACACACAGCTATTTTTTTCATTCTACAGCAGAGATGTAGGTTTTGGAGGTTGCACTGCAAATGGCTCGAGGTATAAATATCCTCTTTCCTGCGCGGCCGGCCGCAGACTGCGAAGCCAGAAAAGTCCTCTTGTTGTTTTTATCCACGAGGTTCCCATCAGCTGCTGTGTGTTTGCATTTCATGAATTTGTTATGTCTGTTGATGGACTTTTATTTTTTTTTGCCGCAGTGACCAAAACAAGTTTTGCTCTTTGATTCATTGAGCTAATAAAGAACAAACAAGCAGAGTTCTAAGGAGCTCGAAACTTCATCGAATACATTTAGATAGACAAATCCAGTTTCACACACTTCAGTGTTTTTCTTGCCAGCTGTGTTGTTGTTAGAAGCTTTACACAACTGAGACGCGCCCCAAACGGTGTCGTCGCAACATGTAAATTATCCTGTAAGCCTGCGGTGAGTCATGCCACCAGCGCCGATATTGTTTTCCCTCTTCCCCGTTTTTACATCACTCCTGACTCACGCAGGTGAACTTTCAATTATTCTTAGCCAATACGATGTGAGTTTTGCCCAGCGGGAGGCGGTCGATGCTGTCACCCTGCTGGAGAACAACAATTTCTCTGCTCCGGACACATCGGACGTGTAATCACACGGGCTGACTGGACTCGGTTACGCACCGTTCTTTGTGTGCGTATGTGTGTTTAACGTGACGCCGTGTTGCGTTGCATTGCTGTCAGGCCCAGGGTACGAGAGACGAAAGGCGACGCAGTTAAATTTATGAGGCGGCCGTATTTATTGCCAGGAGGGGGGGGGGAGTGCTGCACCACCGGGCTCGCCTTGGAAAAATACGACCCAGCTCTGGCTGTTCAGGCTGTTCTGTCACCGTCAGCTGCCGCGGTTATGGGCTGGACGTGAGCGAGTGTGTCATCATCCCGGCACTTTGCTGTGCCACCTCGGAGAAATTACAACGGCAATAACTCCCGCCGACGTCACGGGCCTCGGGTCGGAGCGGCGCTTCTCCCACATAATGCAAATATCCCGGGGCGGAACGCATCTTCGGATGTGATAAACTGTGCAAATAGTGACGGAGTGTTCCAAACTCTGGACAGTTTTGCTTCCCCGTCTTGATCTGGTGGATTTTAGCTGCTCAGCAACGTGGGATTCCGTGCGGAACAGATACGTTTCTATCCAGTTCTGGTGAATCTTGCGCTCCACACTGATCTCCTCAGCAGCAGCGGTTGGTTACAACTGTGTGACTTTGTCTTCCTGTTCATGTTCCGTTTTTTTTTTTCTCTTGAAATTTCATTTGACATTTGGTGATGGGAAAGATGACCACGTTTACATTTACAAAGGCTCAACAAAAGGGGCCTTTACATCAATTTGAAGGGTTTTTTTTTAAGCCGCCTGTAAAGATTTTCATATTTTCATATATATTTCAATTTAGATCACTATCAGTTGGTGCTTTGTGATATATTTTCAAAATAGCAAAAGAATCCAACTTTTCTGCTAATATGAGGATGCCTAATCACTAAAAATGACCAGAAAAGAATGTATTTTATGGGCTGCTTGTCTTTTAGCAATATCCAATCATTCACCTGTTGTTCAACTTTAACAACAAAAAACAACAACAACTTTGCGCCACCATCGAGCGTCGTGTCATTCATCTCTGTCTGTCCGTCACCGTCCGTCGCACTAGACTGTTCACTTGGAGTCCAGCAGGGTCGTGGTGGTGCTGCTTGGTTAAACAGAGTGAAGCTTCTATGGTGTTTTCTAGAACAGGGAGGCACTGCTGCATAATGAATGAAACACACGTTTGCGGTCCAGACGGCTCTAACACGCCACTGCAGGCATTCTCTCCCACTCACAAACTGGGAGGTGCATCTCGTCAAAACAAATCCAGAAAGAAACAAAAAATAATAATAACAATCTCATAAATGTCAAACATACTGTGAACTAAGGTGGTGACACCGACTTGCTATGTTTGCTTGTTTCTTTTGCCAGGGCGCCGCTCAAACTAGTTTGTGCCAACCCAGCTGGGAGCGAGAGGTCGGCCGACTCCCTGACCCCTGTGCAAGAGAGGTAAGTCAGCAGTGACGGTGAAAGAGGCCTTTGTTCCTGGAGCGGGCTGGACCGAGAGGAACATGTGTGTGCTTGCCATTAGTTGCAGGGGTTAAAAGGTTAGCGCTGTGTCGAGTGACGAGTGAAAGAAGAAACCTTGACACGTTTTCTGGTCTCTTTGGAAGAAGACTCGGGACCAAGTATTTAAAGGTCCAGTGCGTAATGTGTGGCTTGATTTAGGAATTTTATATTGGTAAAAGCTTAATATACTGCTCATTAATATATTAAGAAAAGTGTAATAAAAGTGTATATACATCTATATATATACATACATATATATCCAAGTTTGGATGTGGAGGCCACCATAGTTCACGGGCAAGCTCAGGAGGGGGAGGGGGAGTGAAAGACGCTGCAATCTAAAACGTAACCACTTGGTGTCGCTGTTTCTTCTTCAAAATCTCCAAATATTACACAGTTAAACTCCAAAAAAAAAAAAAAAAAAAAAAAGCAAAACAAGGCATTTAGTGTTGCAGTTACAGCGATCCTGCACGCCCACCCTGATGGTGAGACTGTGTGAAAAGATCCATGTGATCGTCTTATCGATCCAGCCAAGCGTCTCAAGGCCTGTCTGTGCTGAGGTCAGCGGAAAGTTCCCACAGAGTATAAACACAGCTGTGTGTGTGCGTGTGTGCGTGCGTGTGTGTTTGTGTGTCGCAGAGGCAATTATAGGATTGCGCGGTGGAAAAGCAAGGGCAGTGAGGTCACTGTTGTTAGGATGGAGGTGGTTGGGGGCGGGCTGCACCTTTACACAGCGTCTTGGACCCAGCGGTCGATATTCCTTCTGAGATATCGATATGGATCTCTCTTTTTCAAATCCTGTGACTCTCCTTCATCCTCCCTCCCCTGCCTGCTTGTTTACCCGCATGCTGAACCCGTTTTTTTCTCCTTCTTCTTCTCTTCTCACAATGTGGTTGTCCATTAAAGATCATCTTTCTGCACTCAAGCTGCTACCAAAATTGCCTTAGCCAGCGGCTCCATAGCGCCCCCACTGGTTTGTTGTGTACTCGGCGAGGAAATCTTATATGTCCCCTCTTCCAGCAACCTGGGGTAGATAAATGAAAGGACAAAACATGACAAACAACCTTCTACTCAACATTTCACCACTAGATGTCGTAGTTTAGTGATTCATGCACCACAAAAACAAGCCGTCTCCCTGCACGTCCTGCTCCGTAGCGCTTGCTGGACCTTCACTGAACAAACAAGAACATAGCATGGGGAAGCGGGGCCATCACTCAGTACCTCTGCATCCATCCATCCATCCATCTTCTACCGCTTTATCCGGAGTCGGGTCTCGGGCACAGCATTCTCAGCAGCGACACCCAGACTTCCCTGGCCCTAGTCACCTCCTCCAGCTCATCAAGCAGGACCCCAAAGTGTTCCCAGGCCAGCCGTGCACAAGCTCATAAAAGCCTAGTGCACAAGCTCATAAAAGTGCCAAGCGTGAAAGAAGCTTTTGCCACCAGAATGTTGTTGTTCCGAGTTCATACACCAGCGCGGGGGGTGTGGAGCACACGCATTGTGTAGTTAAACTCCGACTAAGACGTAGGAGAAAGTGGAAATGCAATTGCTTTATCCGGGTGTCATACGACATATGTCTTATGTCGTATGAGAGCTTTTACATGCACTTCAGTTGTCCAGTTCTAGTTAGATTAAACTAATAACTCGTACTTGTATTCAGGGTTGGAATTGGGGGGTTGGATCACCCAATGATTCCCGGGCGCGGCACTGCTGCTGCCCACCGCTGCTTCAGAGGGTGATGGGTCAAATATAGAGGACAAATTTCACATTCCTTTGAGAATCACTGGGACTTTAACTTGAACTTAACTTTATACTCACTTATGGAAGTGGGTGAACAGCACCAGATGCTGCATTTGTGCCGGCTGTTTTTTTTCTGTGGGCGACCGGGGTCTTTGATTATCGACTCAAACCCACTTCAAATATCTTTCAAACTCCTCCAAAGCTCGCAGCAGCACAACCCTCCCCAAAAACCCGGGACAGGGGACATCAAACTACCTCAGCGAGTTTGCGCCCTGGAGGCTAATCTGAGTTTAACAGCGCAGTGTAGGGGGAGTATCTATCACCTCGGAGCTTGTTTTGGTATCTTCAGCTTTTTATAAATAAAATCAGCTCCTCTAGCTGCCGGCTGCCAGGTGGGCACTGTGAGGTGTTGAGGGTGTTGGCAGGGTTAACGCATGTCGCTGGGTGTAAACTCGAGCGCCGGTTCTCTGTATCGGAGAGATTAGGGGGGAGTGGTCCGAGCCTGCACACAATACAGGAGCTCACAAATAACTGTTTATGGTCAGGAGTCAGATGTGCTATTGCTGTTCCAGGAAGCTTCAAAGTACATGTTGCAGGAGAGCATTAGGAGGGAAGAATGGGTGGGGGGAGGTACTTTTTTTTTTCTTTTTTAAAAAAGGCTTTGCAGCATAAAATCCTCCTCGAACCAAGAGGGAGCATCGTTAGTTTGGCTGTAAGCGGGTGGAGTTGCTTATCAGACGGTGCCTCCCAACGTTCTCTTGCAAAATCCTGTGAACTCTGTGAAAGGAACCCCAGAGTTGGAGCCTTCGAGGGAGGAAGAAGGTGCCTTTTGTGGCTGGAAATGCAACGGCCTGTTTTCAAATTCTGAGTCAGCTGTTGCTGGTCGCTGTCGAGCTCAGAGGTCAAAGGTCAGGTGGACGTAGAGGCCAGGAGAGCAGACGGAGGCAGGTGTCGGGTATAAATGGGCGCTGCGCAGGGCTTAGGTCAGTGGGCACATTTCAGCCAGGGGTCGTGCTGTGTGTCATCGCCACCGAACAGTTTAGCGTTTTGGCCAAGAAAGGTTTTACGGGAGGTGCATTTTCCATCCCGTGACTTGTGTTATTTTCTTCTTTTTCTGTTTTTTTGAAGCTTCTTTTGGAGCAAACAGGCGCTTTAAAGACCACTCTGTCACAGGGTGAAAGGTCAGGGGTCGGAGGTCACGCCGTGGCAGCGGGGAATTAGAAAGATGGGCTCCTTTGAGTGGCTGGGCCCTTTCGTTTAGCAGGCAGATTTATTTTGGGAAGGAGTCAGAATGGAGGGGGACAACAAAAACAAGATAGCGATGGTATGTATATGAAAAAAAAAAAAAAACATCATCCTCATTTCGTGAGAGCACGTTATCCTGGCGCTTCTGCCGTGTTTGCACAGCTTCGCCCCGGAGCTGCCGCGATATGTCTTTTGATTAGAAGTTCATCCCGACGTTCATGCATAATGCATCATAGAGAGCGTCTTATATAAGGCGAGCGGGAGAAGACGGCTGCAGCCCCCACAGTTCATCTGCAAGCGCGGGAGGCGAGGGGAGGTTCGGCCCACGTCAAGCGCTGGCAAAAGAGTCGGAGCGATGAGGAAAAAGAAGGCGCATCTCCTTTTCTTTTTTTCTTCCTGCGAGCACCGACAACAACAGCCGCTTTGACGTGTCAGGCCCTGAGCAGCAGAGAGCGTTAAAGGTCCCACAGCGTGACAGACTCACTTTGTCCCCCCCAATACGTGCGCCCGTGAATGAACTCTTCCAGAAATGGGAGAAGTTTTTTTTATATATGCACTACCAGTCAAACGTTTGGACGCATGTTTACATATATACATGCAGTTTTGCTTTGGATAATTATTACATAGGAGGCTGCTTCACTGGAGTCTTAGAGATAAATAGGTGGAATATGGGCGAACACACACACAAAGCAGTTGTGGAATGATTGTGTTGTGCGAATGACTTTGAAAGGGAGATCACCATGGCATGTTTTTCATTTTTGTTTTTTTGTTTTTTGTTTTGTTGCTTTTTCTTAATTTCACTGGAATAAGGAAGAGGTTTGTGTTTCGGGGGAACTTGGTAAACTCCAGAACAGGCAAAATGACAAAAAAACAAGCCCAAGTGTGTTTGTGTAGGAGGGGAGTAGCACTTCAAACACACACACACACACACACACACACACAGTCAGAGGAAATGTCATGGCAGGAAGACGGAGGCGCTCCGAACAAAGGCATCATGTGGCTTCACGCTGCGTTAAGTTCAGCCGTCGGTCAGCTTGTCCGGTTGCAGGCACACACACACACACACACACACACACACACACACACACACACACGACTCAAGGCCTTGCACAGTGTAAACAGGGACCTTTTCTTAGAAGACGAACACACCACGAACCTTTGATCCGTCTTTGCTCGTGTTTGCCGTGTAAATTACGCAGATGCAGGCCTCAAATATTAGTTTAAATTAGGTGTATTTGTTTTTTAAGCCCGCACAATGTTTTCGTTTTTTTTCCCCCAAGTTGACAGTTAATTCATTCATCGACTGATAAAGGTTTTGTTTCTTGAATGGTCTTTTATGGCTGGGACCCACACTCAAGGCCTCAAAACATTTTGTATATGGGCTAGTGGTGCCATCTAGCGGCTAAAGTACATAATGCATATAAATTGTTTCCTTTTTAAAGAAAATATGCGCACAAAGTACACCCACAGCGTCTCATTACAAAAGGCTCAAGAAAATAATTTAAAACTAAACGGGTTTTTTTTTTTTCGGATGGTCAGTTAATATAAGTAACTGCTTATCAATTTATAATGTGTTTATACTTGGATTAACACAAGGATTTACTAACCTGCTCAATGCATCACACTGGAGCCAGGCAATACATAAAGACTGCAAGAGTGAAATAATGCCAGATGTTTTGCAGTTTCAGTCACAAAGATGCATAGTTGTTTTGACACTAATAGTGTGTGACAGCATGTTGACAAGCCTAAAGGCAGGTGTGTGTGTGTGTGTGTGTGTGTGTGGCTGCAAAGTAGCTGTAACAGTCATCTCAAATATAATAAGGAGACACAAACTGCACATTTATTATAATTTCACTCATTTATTTTAAGAAATCATTTCAATATATATATTTTCTTTTACAACGCTTCATTCAATTATGGCCTTAAACGTAGAGCCCACATATGTATATTTACAGACTTCACAGTGACTGTGGTACTTTTGGATTACAAAATGAGTAACATTTCTGAAGCCCTGCAAATAATCATTTATTTGCAGTGAGCCCTAAGCGGAACAATGGAGGAATGTGAAAGTATATAAAAAAAGAAAATCTCATACACGCACACGCACACAGCAAACAAGTCTTCAAAGATTAAGCCACTCGTGAACAGCAGTGCAATAACTTAACACCATCACCATTGTGACGGCTCTCGGATAAATAATCAGTCCCTTGTCTTCGCACCAGTGCAGTCTACCTATTAATTCCGTGTTGCAGCTACGTCGTGGCACCGAACGGAAGGAGCAAAAAAGACATCTGGAGTTCTCGTCGCCTCTTCTTCCCCTCATTTGCATTGACGCTGTTCCAACTGAGCAAGCGGCTGAACACTGAGAGTTTGGTGGTGGTGTGGTTTTTTTTTTTCTTTTTTCTTGAAATGATTAGTTGCTCAAAGGAGTGTTTGCGAGCCACACGGATGGCCAATGCAGGAAGTCAGAGCAGGAAGTGGACGGACGCGTTGAGGGAAAAGGGTGTAAAGTATCTCTTCGCCGCTCCATCAGCCCGCTCTCTGCGGCACACAGCCTTCCATCTCCAGCACGTCGGGCCAGCCATCAAACTTGTTTGTGTCGGCGCTGTTCTTTATGTGCTGCAAGGGGAGAGACACAAACGAAACATCCTGTTCAAAACGGGCAAAGACAAGGACACCGTTGAAGAGACAAAAACATCTGCAGTGAAGATATTCCAGGTTTCTCATCCCGCCTCCTGCAGACGGTCTACCCTGTTTCCACAGAACTCCTGCAGGAACTGAGCCAAGACAGGATCCGACATCCTGCCAAAGGTCTCTGGGTGTCTGGTGACGCCATCCGCAGGGGCCACTCGACTAACAGGTTTCACGCAAACAATATTAACAAAAGCCGAAGCAAGAAGCCCTTCAGCGGTGGCGAGTGATGCTCATTGTTGTGTACCAGCCTGGCTGGTGTTACCTGCTTGGCCGTAACAAGCGGAGGTAGCTGAGGTAAATACCTCGGTTACTATTTCCTTGGACAAACTACATTAACCATTACAGCCTGCAATCAGGAGTTGTGTTTCTATAATAAAAAACAAAAACAAAAACATAA
Source organism: Thamnaconus septentrionalis (assembly GCA_009823395.1). Lineage (NCBI taxonomy): Eukaryota > Metazoa > Chordata > Actinopteri > Tetraodontiformes > Monacanthidae > Thamnaconus > Thamnaconus septentrionalis. The sequence goes on along the minus strand of CM020502.1, from coordinate 25,139,902 downwards.
AACGAGTTGTGTTTCTGCATATACGGTCACTTAACTTTTAGCCTTACACGTCACATGTACCAGCACTGTGTGTGCTGAGACCTAAATTAGAGAAAAGGAACGAACATATTCACCGCTGTCATGATAGTTTTGTTGAAACCTATAGAAAACACTGTTTTGCAGCAGCTGCGTGCACCTGCCCAGGACAAATTCCAACTCTGGGGAACAATAAAGTTTAGCTCATCTCATAGTCATTTCATCACATCTTACTAGCAAATGCTGTTAGCTAGTGAGGTATAATGTTACTACACAGCTTCCCTTTATGTTCATACGCTAAAACAATCCTCTGGTGGTGGTGCTCTAGTGTTTTATTTAAATAAAGTTTGTCACTGTATGTCATTGTTTGTCAGTTTCCTGTTTAACTGTTCAGGCTTCATTCTCCCTCCCTAGCTGTGATTACTTGGTAATGTGAAAAGCCACTAAGCGTATTTATTTGCAGCCAGGTTCTAAAGAACTTAATTTGCATTTAAAATAATATGTTATTGATTGTAACGTTCATCATCACATGTAGGAGAAATGTTATGTCTACATACATTTCAATAAAGTATTCAGGGTCTCAAAATCTGCCTACCTGCCAACTGCTTGAATGTGTGACAGCAATATATAAATGGTCTTTTTATAACATTTTTTAACATTTTATAGCAAGTGCTCGCGCACAAAGCGCGTTTCATAACCCTGGTTACGGCCCTGGTTACCTGCTCGAAAGGGGTCTTTGTCTTGATGCCTTTCCCCCCCACAAAGATCCAGCTGTCCCTGAAGCCCAGCGTGCTGATCACGGAGCTGCCCAGGTCTGAAATCAGCTGCCGGGCTTCCTCGTTAAGTCTGCGGGACAAGGGAAGAGCCGTGTGTGAGGATGTACACTGGGAAGAGAATTCAGAGAAGTCTGCGGCGGTAAACGTACTTTGTTGCCGGATCGTCAAACGCAGCCATTATCACGATGGTCCCCTCCTCGATCTCCTTCAGGAATTTGATCAGAGGAGCCACATCTGCAGCAAGAGGAAACGCAGCGTCATGTACACATTGCCCAAAATGTTTTATTTCAATTTTGTTTTTAAAGGGAAATACTCGCCTCCTGCCCACATATCGAAAGATGCTGTTTTCAGAAGCTCTCCCGTTTTGCCTGTAGGGGGCGGAACAATGTAAACCGGTTGCGTGAAAATCGGCAAGAAATAAAAATAGCACGCCATCAGACTGGTCACTGAATGTTACCGTTAATCAGGGCGATGTTGATCCCTCTCTCAACATTGTTCTTCACGCTGCTCATCAGTCTAGAACAAACAATGGAAGACAATCAGGCCACTGTAGTCATGCGGACGCAACACTTCCTGATTTCAAAGGGGAAACTTCAGAGCTCAAAGCTTCAAAGGGGGAAAAATGAGTAACAATAATAATAATCATAATACTACTACTAATAATAATAACATATTCTAATACATACATGCACGAGAACCATGTGCATGCATTTATGTCAAGCACATGTTCAAAGAGGCTGAGAAAAAAAACACTTCCTGCTGTTCCACATCTGGTTAGGTTCTCGGTTTTAAAAATTCCATTCTATATCTTTTCACGTCCGCCATTTATTTCCTCTTTGTGTTTTACGAAGCAAGTCACTCCGTATTATTCATCTACAGAAGATACTGGCAACACTCAGGCGTGTTGTGTATTTAGCATTGACACCAAATATTGACCCTGGCCGAGATGGATGAACACACTTTACAAGCCGCACGAGTGATTTTAGTGTGAATCTTAAGCCGTCACATGACTCACAGTCTGTCCTCCAGGCACATTCTGGGCCCGACCACAGACGCAGCTCCGCTGGTGATCTTGAAGGCAAAGTGTCCAGAGGGACACGCCTTGGACAGGCCACACTTATTCCTGGGTGGCTTTAAGTCCGAGATCACTAGGAGAAATTCACAATAAGCCAACAGAAACCTGAAACTCACAGGTCAGCTTCTACAAGGAAACAAGGCTATGTGCAAAGCTGCTCGGCTAGCTAAACCATCTAGTATTACTGTGTGACACTTTGTTACCATTATAGTGACTGCTGGGAGAAAGATCGAGAAAGAAAGTGAAGCATGTACACACATCTATCTATTATTATAATAATAATAATAATAATAATAATAATAATAATAATAATAATAATAATAATAATACGTCAAAGGTGGACTGAAAATATGGGAGGCACACTTACTGACGCTGTCTTGAACGACTGATCTGGCTGCAAAATAATGAGGAGACAATGTTTTGGTGTTTTTTTTCTGACCAACGTTCCCAAATCAGCCTGCAGCTTCAGGGCGACACCTGAAGTGAACTCCGAGGCCGGGTTTACTACTCACACATCAGGGAGTCCAGGCCAATGTCCATGTTGTTCTCCAGCAGCTGGAAAGCCACGATGACCGCCACGACGAACACGAAGACGAAGGCCACGCATTTCAGCAGACCTGCGAGGAGACGAGCCTGCGTTAGAGTGCCTACCCCGCAGATGCGAACTGGATTAACAACACACACACACACACACACACACACACACACACACACACACACACACACACACACACACACACACACACACACACACACACACACTTACCGCTTGCCCTGACCATCTTCACTTCGTTTTCCGCCACACAGATAACAACCTGTAACATTGAAAACGCGTTCATGGCAGATAAAAAGCCAGCAAAAGCAGGAATTTAAGAAACCACTGTATCGGGTGGAAATTAGGGGGGGGGCAACTCGAAACATATTCGAAACATCTAGAGTTGTGTTTTGTTTCGAAACAAAAATACTATCCAGACTTGGCACACACACACACACACACACACACACACACACACACACACACACACACACACACACACACACACACACACACACACACACACACACACACACACACACACACACAAAATCGCAACGTCTTTCGGTCATGACAACCAAGCTAACTTTGGTGGCTAGCGAGAGTGTCGCAGCAAGCGGCACAATGTCACATTTCACAACCGACCTTTTTGTGGCACGCTTCAAGGCGAGCCGAGCAGCTTGGACTCGATCAACTCACCTCTCTGGAGAAATTTACCACCGGTGAAGTGACAGGCGGCGGCCGCTCAGAGTCGACAGGCTAACAAGAAGCTAGCCGGAGCGCTGAACAGCAAGACGGTTGGTGGTTCATAACGGCGACAGCCGTGAGGAGGAGCCGTGTGCGTGTGTGTTTGTGGTGAGAGGCTCGTCTCTCGACTGACATACGACTCGAGGCGAAGACCAAGCGAGAGGAGACGTGGACACACGTCTGAAATAGGTTCTGTTGCCCTTTACGGCTCGTAAAACAACGACGGAGAAATAGCATTTTTTTTGTCAATGAAGCTGATGGTTCTGCGTGACATTTACAGACCAAAGTTAAGACCTTTATTATCAAAGTTCCTCTTTACGCCTACGAGTGACGCATCCTGTTTTCAAAACGATCTTGGGCAACGCGCCCCCTTTTTGCTTCTTCTCTGCACAGTTGAAGTTTAGATTACTGCGAAAGGAGTATTGTTGAGAATTGACTTTATGCTCAACATTACCTTAATTTCGAATTGGAAACTTGAAAAACTTATGCCATTGTGGGCCTAATGCTCTTTCATATGTTATAGCGGTAAGAAAAGAAAGGAAAAGGCGGTATTATGGCGCTCTTATTTACAAATGTGTGTGCGTGTTTTTTTGTTTGTTTTTTTAAGGTTTTATGGTTCTGTATTTCACAATGAACACACTGTAAAAAGATACAAAACAAAGAACAAACAAATAAAATTAACAATATGGATGCAGCAGTGCGCTGTAGCAAGATAATGTAAGACAAATTAGAATGTAAGAAAAATGACATTATGAAATTTTCACAGGAATTGCAGCGCTCGCGGACATCATGAACATGTGGCAATGAAAGCATAATATCACAAGTTTGCTTGGGATTGTGATAATTACATGCATGAAGTGCTTTCACACATAGCAAACACTTACATAAATGGCAAGAACATTCCAGCCCAACCACAGTAGTAACTTATACAAAGACTAACAATTCATAGAATTTTATACTGCTGGGTATACATCACTCTGCCTGTTTTATTTTTTTTCTCAACATAAATAAAATTAGTTCATTTATATTATATTTATCTGATATAATAATAATAATAATAATAATAATAATAATAATAATAATAATAATAATAATAATAATAAGGGTATTTAAATACTGTACAATAGAGTTAGCAAGAATAAAGCAATGCAATGAAATTAACTCAATAAATTAATAAAATCAAAAAAGACATGATTCCCGTTCTGGTCATCTTAAATCTATGGTCTTGGACCATATGGACGCTCTCCTCAAAGCATCAGGATCAGGCCCATCACCATGCTGTACTGGTGTTTTTTCAGCACAGCTACATGCAGTTGTGGATTTTGTCTTGCGGCCATTGCAGAGTGTCATTCAAGAAGATCCTGCAGAAAGAAGAAAAGTCAAAAACAATGTTATTCTAACATCAAATTAATCAAACACATCTTCAAAAGAAAGTGGCGCTTGCATCATCTGATTCTTGCTGGCAGGTGGTGCCGTTGCTGCTGGTGGCGCTAGGCAGATCAACCGTGACCCCGTTTTCGTCCTCATGGTGCTGCAGGTTAGAGAAGCGATACACGGGAGACCTGCAGAGGGCGACATTAAACCATAGTGACGTGCACCCGCCTCACAAGTTGCGCTTCTCGGCGGTAACCAGCTCACCGGTAGGTGTAGACTGTTCTCCTGACAACAAGGATGGCTGACACAACAGCCACCAGGACAACGACTGCCGCCCCAACACACACCAGGATCAACACCAGCTTCTCACGCTGGGGTTTTGGGGTTTAGAAAACAAAACAAACACACCTGTTACACGAAACAGAAACCTAACGACGGAGGGAAGTGGCTGTACGACAACATATCTACTGACCGGTGTGTCAAAGTGTGTGATGGGAATGGAGGACCCGTCGGGTGGACCTGGGCTTGGCTTACTGCCGCAAGGCTGGACGACTGTCTGCTCCGCCAGCTGAGGCGAGAATCCACCCTCACACCTGTCACTCGGGACCTTGCGGTACCTGCAAAGCACAAAAAAGAAAATGTGTGTGAGTCCCATGCGAGGTGCTTGTTAGCAGGAAGCAGGCGCCGAGTGACGAGTGTGGATCACCCTGCCGTGAGAAGCTCGTCCTCCTCGCCGTTCAGACAGAGCTCCAAGGTTTTGTTGGCGACCTTGGCCTCCCTCACACACTCTGAGGTGTTCTGGTCACGGTAGTAGCCGTAGTCGCTGTTTAAGAAAAGGACAATTTAGGGGCTCGACAAAGACTGCAAACTCTTTCTAGGTAGCACAGAGAGTCTCAGTTACCATAAGTAATCTTCCCTGGTGCACAGGCACGGGCTTTGCTTCTTCTTCACCACGAAGCTCCGCCCATTTCTGCACACAGATTCTTTCTTCAGCCTCTTGTAGGTCTCTTTGACACCCAGCACGCAGCCGTTCCACTCCGGGTCTCCTCCGGCTGCACTAGCATGCGCCAGCCACTCTTCGTAGTCCTGGTTGTTACCTGGTCAGTTACACCACAGGGCAAGTTGGCAAATGAAGGATAACAAGTAGAAGATAGTTGCTTCCAAATCGAAAACACTTTGTATGTACTTAATATGACTACATGTCAATTTTTTGGGGGGTTTCCCAAATTTTTTTCCCCATCAAACAACATCTTCAAGAAATCGTGACCCAGACAGTGTTAATGACTTGCACATACTCACTGTTCTAAACTGTTTCATATGTGTCACCTTCCACTTAACACATCCATTACCATGTTCCGACTGCTGCGCATTGAACTTCAACAGAGGCAACAGTTCACTCCAAACTGAGCCCTCTCAGTGCTGCTGAACAAGGACTCCTTTTATTTTAAAGGAGTCAGAAAGCTGGGAAGATTGGCGAGGTACGTAGATCGAGTGGACGAACACAAGTGTCGGAGAAACTGGTTCCACTTCTGGATAACCAGCAATGTAATCTAAATAAACAATGACAATACTGCTGAAATCTGATTATAGGTGCACAGAAGTTATGGAAAGTCCTGAATCGTTTGTGGAGTAGTCAGACTGGGCACCGTGCACGAGGTGGATGCGTCTTATAAGGGCATGTGAAAGCCGGTTGAAACAGAGTCAAGAATAATAAGCTGTCAGATTGACTCACACTCTCTTGTTATGAGGCTCTGGAAATCAATGGTGACTGTCACCCACATGGGCTGGCCGTCCTCCTCAGGCCGGAAACCCCACACGCTCACCGTCATGGCCTTAGTGCCTGGTTCGGACGCCAGGCCGGCGAAGAAGAAGGGCTGCTCAGTGAAGTTGTAGGACTTCCAGCACTGGCCCTCGTCCGTGGAGAACCTTCATGGTGACGAACAAGACAGAAGGATCAGGAGGATTATCACAAATGTGAAGTTGAGAATGTCCCATTCTAAGGTTGCACGGAAGCAATACTGAAATCTTTATTATCCATCTTGCTGACATCTGAAGGAAAACATTTTCAAGTGATTTTAAAGTTACATTAATGCAATTTTAATTTTCAAGCGGCAGCTGCTACATGTGATTGTTTGCATTGAAAGAGGAAACAAAAAAAAACAACACTGTAGGCTTTACTTGGTGCACATTTAGCACTTTGGCCCCAGTTTAGCTTTTAGCAATAGTGACTCGCAGACCCATTTCACAAAAAGAGGCCTCAAGATCAGAGGTCTTGGTTGGTTGGATAAAATAGCAGTAAGAAATCCAATGAGTCCATTTGAAGATAGCCGATGGATGGTTCGTCCAGTCGCCTTCACCTCTATTTCCCAGATGGACAAATGGGACAAATTTCCAGGATTTCCATCTGCCGTGTTTGATTAACCCCCCCGTCGGTTACTTAACGTCGTACTTGATGGTCTTGACTTGTCCTTCTCGCTGAGCCTCCACGGCCACGATGAGGCCACCAGAGTCCAGTATGCTGTAGTGGTGAGGACCCCTCAGTGTCCCCCTCCAGCTGTAGCCACCGTCCGAGGAGACAAACACGTCTGGGTGCTGCGACGACGACAGTGAGTCCCCAACGGTGCCTTTAGGGGTCAGGGGGGCAACACAGCCAGGAGTCATTCACACGTTGTGGCGGCAAGAGTGAGCAGTCGGCGTTGTGCTCGACAGATACCGTGAGCGATGACCACGCCGACTGCAGTGGCTTCAGACAGAGCCACCATGGGGACGATTCGGTTGTTGCGGCTGTGCTCTCCATGGATGTGAAGGTTGCACTGAAGGGGGGGAAAGGCACACACAGACACACACAGCATCTTTTTAGCGAGGAGGTCTGGATTGTTTGGCGTTGAATTTATTCGCAGACTCGTCGTGTGACATACACTCTGGACGTGTTCGTCACAGTCCACGTTCACGGGCTTGCCGAGTGGCCCCCACGTTCCTCCTCTGTTGAAAGAAATGACGGATCTTATTCGGCTGTCTGCAACACAGATAATCGTAAGTTAGTGCAATTGGAATGTATGTAAAAGTACAATTAGGCTGAACAAAATCAGGAAGTCAACAGGTGAGAGAAAAAAGAAGGGGAGGATTCGGCCAAACAGTACCGTGGTCCAGCTTATTTGTGAGGTAGACTCCCCGCAGCGAGGTTATGTTGGTGAAGTCGCTTTTCCTATGCCCGTCAAACAGGTGGCGCTCCAGGGATTTGGAAAACAGAATGCCCCGGTCGTCAGAAGTGTACATGGTCCCAAAGAAGGTTTCTGTCCAGTGGATTTTAGAGTCAGATTGGAAAGTCCACAATAGGTTCCCAAGAAGAAGTTAAAATGTGGAAAGCTCAAATAGAAACCGGTTTCAAATCAGTGTTAAACTTTCAAGGACAGATTGACAGTTGTAGCACCGCCCCTCCCCAAACACTTTCTGATAGCTCTTTACAAAATGGATACATGAGGTAAATACGAAAATATTCCATCAAACCCATCATACCAGAAACTTTAAAATGACTGCTGAAACAAAGGGGAATCGTTTTCTCCTTTATTATTTTAAAAATCTCGCATCCTGTAGCTTTTCTAACCGAAACAAACAGATCCTCTTAAATCAGCGCTGCAAAAACAACCCTGCACTGTTTAACTGCTGACAGGAAACCTTTCCTCCCCACACAATCAAATTCTCATTAATCTTTTTTTTTTAAGAGTTGAGAAACTCACACATATGTCAGGAGGACAAGCCCTGGTGTGAGGAGGTGGACGGTGTGGGTTTCCAGAGTGTGTGTCTATGTTTGTGTCTGCGTTACACCCTGATCCCAAGATATGTTTGTCAGCGTTTTGCAGCGTCGACTAAATCGTCTCCCTGCGGCCGGCCAAGAGATAAAGCCCCTCTACCCCACATCTCCCCTATTTATCTCAGCGGCACAAAAGTCCCATCGGCCTACACAGCACTAACTGGAGCACCTGAGGAGAAAAGACTGGAATGACAATAATAATAGTAACGACGGTAGTAGTAATGACACAATGTGACAGAAATAGGCATGAATGAGAGGTGGAGAGAGGGCGGCGGCGTACAGTGGGGGGAGGAAAAGCAGAAGGTGAGGAGAAAAGAACCAAAGGAAACAAAAGGGTCCGAGCAGCTGCGCTCACATGCACAAACACACAAACACACACACGCACACACACTTGGTGTGATGGAATGATTTGTCAGCAACAGCCAGAACTTGTGAAACCAGTCGGGCCTCAGCCGCCGAGCTTTTCCATTACAAAGGAGGGTGGGCGGAGTGAGCTGAGAGAGCCATGCAGGTCCTCCTCGCTGCGCCGGCACGTTCACCAATATGGGTCAGCCAATTTCCCCAAAAGTGCATCAGATCCAGCAGCCCGATCTATGTTTTATTCGTTTATTTGGGGTTTTCCACCCCCCTCGTCCCTCCGCAGGGTCACTTGTTACCTCCAGGGTTGTCCACATGCATGAAGAGCATGTCCTCGTCTCCGTCCAGGATGGAGTAGAACTGAGGGGGCGGAGAGGGAGAGAGCAGATGCGTGTCGTCATGTCAAGGCATTTGGAATGGACGGTGGAGCCACGTGACGGGATTGATGGCGTAATCGCCGCCGCTGACCTCGTCTAACCGCCGTGAGAGAGCGGGGAAGGCGTGTGTTTGTGCTGTCAACAAGACGCGGAGGAGGATGATGTGCCTTTCAGTGCAGCAGATGTGCAGAGATGTTGAGTGGGTAGAGGTTGAGAGGGAGGAAAAAAGTGGGAAATGTCGCCACCGGCGGTTTTGACCTGAGGCAGACCAAGAGCTGAGAAACGTCCCAACCAATCTAATGTGTGTAACTGAAGAATTTTGCACCTCACAGCTTTCTTTTTTTTTTTCTTCTTTTTTTTTTAGCTGACTAGAAGTGTTAGAACACGGCGGTTGCTGATAGATGTCGCTTCCTAAAAGGTCAGCGCAGGGTTTGGGGTCAGTTTGCTTCATTGTCTGTTCAGCTTCAGCAATGTGTGACCGCTAAGACAATAACCAGTTGCTAAGTTCTTCTGAAGACAAGCTGGTAAGCATAAAGCTGTTAAAAAAAGTAAGAGGAAACGTTCTCGAGACATGATAGAAGCTGAAAGCGTAGGACGAGTCTCTCACCTGCTCCGTGGAGGCAGAGGGCAGCAGCGCCTGACTGAAGGTCTCCCCCTGGTCCGAGGAGAAGTACATGACCCGAGGGGATCTCTGCAGAGGAAGGAGGAGGACACAATGCTCTCAGAGCAACCCACCACCTGTGGCTGAGCTCGGAGGAGGGTCCACCAACGGCTCCGAACTCACCGGGTCCTCCATCACTGAGAAGAAGAGGAAGGCTCCGATGTAGCCAAAGCTGTAGATGTCCTCGTGGATGGTGGTGAAGGTCTTCCCGAGGTCTTCGGTCCTCTTCAGCACCAGGTCGCCCCGTTCGTCTGCATCGACTGCGCCGGGGGGAACCAGAGTAAACAGAGGAGAATGTCAAAAGCCGGGTCTGGGTTCTGTGCCATTTTGTAAAGGCAGCTCAGTGTTCTGTCTTCATCACTTGGAGGTTTCAGGTCTCACATGTCGTGGCAGCATCGCAGACATTCAAGTTTGAACAGGCAGATGTCTGGCAGACTTCCTTACCTGTGTCCACCAGACTGTAGCTGAGGAACAAGTTGGTGCCAGCCCCCCTGAAAGGAAGAGGAAGTTGCAGACGTGTCACAAACACACAAGTGTTATTTTACACATTACACTTTTAGTTCTTTTTCTTTTTAAGAACGACTTTCCCCACAAGTGAGGCCATGATGGGGAGAAGATTTCAAGCATACAAGCTTATTTCGTCTGTACGGCAAAATTTAATGCTTTGAATTGTATGTCCGTGTTTTTAGTTTTCGTGGGTTTTTTTCTGTACGAGTGCGGTTTCACTTCCCGTCAGTCCTCACCATGAGAAAGAATGCACTCCGTCATGAACCTTTGTCCACTCGGCGCCAAAGTCCAGCGAGAGCCACAGACCGCCCTGCCAGTCGGGGAGGAAAAGAGGAATGTTTACCTTCACTCCAAGGTGTGTGTTCGCTGTGTATTTGATGTGTTTGTGCAGTGTGCGTGTGTGTGTGTGTTTATCTCAACCATAGATGTTTAAAAAGTCAAAATCAGATTTTTTTTTTTTAAAGGCCCGACCGTGACTCACGTCGATGCTGAGTGCAGCCAGGTAGTCCGGGTTGTGGAAGTGGTACGTGATTGGCTCAGCCAGGTGGAAGGGCAGCTGGATGAACCTGAAGGTGGCGGCGGCGTCTGTGGAGGTGAAGATAATCCCACCCTGGTGGTCCACGACGGGGATGTCCGCCATCAATATCACCTGCGATTCAGCGGTCCCAAATTAGATCAAAACCAAGGAAAGTTCTAGTGGGTCTTTTTTTTTTTTAGCAGGAAGCTGTAAACATAGGGCTAAAATGTTAATTGCTAGAGGAAAATATTCAAATAGTCCAATTGAAACTCTGCAGCTGAGTGGCCAGCGACAGGCTTACAGAGCTGCCTGGTCCCACACTGATCCCGAACTCCTCCCGTATGAAGGTGTTGTTGATGTGCTGTGAAATGTCGTGAAAGGATTTTCCATAATCCGTGCTGGTACAAGAGGGAGATACAGGTTTTTGTTGGAAGGGTGGAATCAAATCGGGCAGAGTTTCATATATACATATATATATGTATGCAACCAATCAGAGTCACTACCTGCGGTAGAGTCGTGTGGAGCCGCCCTCTAGGAAAGAATCTATCGGTGCACTGATGGTTGACAGGACTAAGACAACCTGGGAAGGACGGCAACATTTTATTTTTAGTTGTTGTTTCATTTGGAGATTTTGGAGATGAGCATTTTAGCAGCAGATACATATTACACTTCAAAAATCAGTAAGCAGAAATGTGCAAACAGACATTTCGGACTTAAATGGCAAAAAATACTCACTCCTGTATCATCGCCCACCCATGTGAGAATCACATGGGAGCCGTCATCGCCGTTAAAACCTGTCTATACCAGAGAAAGAAGTTTTTTTTTTGAGAATCGATGAAATACCTGCAAAACTTACTGGGCATTGAAATATTGAAAACAAAGCACTACACTCTAAGAATGACTTGCGGGTGCTGGAGCAGCGTGTTTAGACCTTTGTTTACAGCCTCGGGCTACAAACGCTGGGTTTTATCTCTGCTGCTCTGCGACATCACAGAGTTGATGTGTTTCTGCCAATGTGGGCTCTTGTGTCTGAGCTTGCTTCAAATGGGCTTCTCTTATTTCTAACTAGACTACAGAGACAAACAATCTTCAGGAAAACATTTGTAAAGTTGTTTTCTTTCGAAAATGGGACATTTAAACATATTTCACCAAAGTGGATTTATTCTGGCAGTGTCACTTGCCATAATAAAAAAAACTACCATAAATTATTGAAAAATAGGTATTTTCTTAATTGGAGATAATACAGTTGAATAAAACCTGCGACCGATGACTCGTTTGCTCGTGTCGCGGCAAAGTAAAGCGGACACGCCTCACCTCGTGCGTGTTGTGATCCAGGACCCCGTGCTCGGTGTGGCTGAGGGGGGTCCGGCACGAGGTGAAGGTGGGTCCGCGAGCGGGCCTGCTGTCCCTCCTGGCCCGTGACTCATCCTCGCGCCGAGTCGTCCTCCCCGCGCGCCCTCTGCCCTCTGCGCCCGGGCAAAGGGTGAAGAGGATGAGGAGGAGGAGGAAGAAGGAGAAAAAGAAGAAAAAGAAGAGGCGGAGGGAAACATGCGGCGCCCCAAACCGGGTGACAAGCCTCCGGGCCATATCCAAATGCGGCGCGAGAGCGCAGACCTCGATTCAAAGAGTGACGGACAGCTGCAGCTGTGTGTGGCTTTGTCACCTTATTAGCGGCGCGCAGTCAAGTCAAGTCGTGGGCGTGTGTGTGTGTGTGTGTGTGTGTGTGTGTGTGTGTGTGTGTGTGTGTGTGTGTGTGTGGTGAGGGTGCAGAGGGCGTGCACTGACGGCTCATTTACATGAACAACAACGTTGAAGAAGAAGAAGCCGTGTGAAGCGGGGGCGTGTCCTCGGCTCGGCCCTGCAGGTGTTCCCGCGCGGCCCGCATCGGCGTCACCTGAGAGCTCGTGCGCGTTTGATGGCCACGCACCGTAATTTGCAGCGTTAACTCGAAGAGCCTGTCGTAGGCTATAGCGGGAGTAAAGGCTCGAGCCGAGGAGACGTCGCGCTGCTTTCTTCTTCTTTTTTCTTTCTCGCACTTACGCATGCACGCACGAGTCGTAGGTCGGCTTATATTCCACCACAGCAGCCCTCTGAGTTCATATTCCAGATGTAAAAAAAAAAATAAATCAACTTTTGAACCAATATTTTATGCCCGCACCGCCTCCCTACCCCACCTCACCCACCCCTTGTCTTGTCTGGCCATAATGACAAGCAGAAATGTGTCTTTGTGACATGGCTGACAGATTGATTCTCAAATGTAGAGCTTGTGACCCGAGAGTGTGAATGGACACGGAGAGTGGTAGAGAGAGCCACTGGTGGCAACAATGTACAAATACTGTGTAAAACAGATAATAATTTGTATAGTTAATTATCCAATAATTAACAATGAACTGGCGACTTGTCCAGGGTGTCACCCTGCCTTCGCCCTAAGACAGCTGGGATAGGCTCCAGCAGACCCCCGTGACCCTGAATAGGAATAAGCGGGTATAGAAGATGAATGCTTATCCAATAATTAACTAATTCAAATAATAAACAGATTAACTAATGAAGAAAAAGAATATGATAAATACACACACACGCACGCACACACACACACACACACACACGATAACCATAAATAGGTAAGACAATGAACTCTGTGTGCATGTGTGTGTGTACATGCATGTACAGATGTGTGTGAACTTTTGAACAAATATTTCAATTATATGCTATTTTTTTGTAGCTGTTCAACAGACAACCAGCGCAGTCACAGATAAAGTGCAGCTGTTTTTGCTGAGCCGGGAATTCGGAATTTGTTTATTTTTTCTTTGATTCCGTGGAAGCTTGCTTGCCGAGAATGTGTCCTGTCTGTAAATAGCCTAGCAAAAAAGAAGGTGTCAGTCATTTCCAGATGTCTTCTCTTTTTTTCCTCTCATGTCAGTCATCAGTGACAGTTGCAGCTCCAGTTCCTGTTTGTTGACAGTGTGCCAGGAAAAAGGATTTTAGGATTTGTTTCGAGTCAGAGAACATATAAAGCTTATAAATGAGTCACTCAAGACAGTTTGATCTTCCTCTACCTCGGTTGCAGCCCTCGTTGAGTTTAAACCAAAGAAATCTCACCTCGAGGGCAGAGAAGTTACTTGTAATCATTTTTCCTCCTTCTCTGTTTTTAATTGAACTTCAGATCACAGACACTTCCAAACAAGAGCCACACACATGGATTTCAAACGCCCAGCATTAGGCGGCGCTGAACACACACAGTCACAGATTTCGGCGCTTCGCACTTCAGAGGCAGTAAACACAAAGCTGTCAGTGAGCCAATTAAAATGTCAGCTCAGTCTTTTTCTTTTCTCGGATGTGAGCAGTGTCAGACACTGGGCAGATGGGTGTGACAGAGGAAAGGATTCAGTGTAATTAACCACAAGTAGCTTGCGACACCTTTGAGAGATAAAGCGTTTCGTTTCTTTTTTCTCGATGATTCATCGATGATACCAGCGAGTTCACACTCAGTTGACTGTCATGACCAACTCCATAAAAAATCTTTTAGTGCTCTCTCTAGTAAGTCATTAGGTAACAAGATTTTCTTTTAAACACTTACAGTATGTGATCGCTTCTCATATCAGTTGAGACACATTTCTCTATTTCTATTCTTTATTTATTGTTGTTGAGGGGAAAAAAACAGACACTCCAGTGATCGCAAAGAAAACACATTTATTAAATTTTCTTAAAAACAATATATACACATGGACACAGGCTAAACTCCTGCTCACCCACTCATTTTTCAGTGTCGCCAACTAGTGCATGAAGGGCTCCTGTCAGATTGTGGGTCTGTAGTTGCTTCTCGCTGGCATTCAACCTGGGGAATGTGTGTGCGTGTGGGTGGAGGGGATAGTGCAAAAAAAATGTTCCCACTCCGTTGATTCTCAGGTTCAAAACAGCTGCCGCTTCTTAAAAAAAATAAAAATAAAATAACATTGAGTTTCCTCTCTCAGGAGTTGATGTGCTTGGCCTGATCGGATCCTCTCTGCTGGGAGCAGGAGGAAGACTGACTCTGCTGCGCCTTGGTCTGCTCCTGCAGTTCCACCAGGTAATGGGGATCCTGGACGTACATCAGGCCGCCAAAGGAGTCCAGCATCTCGTAGAGCAGCGCCAGGACGCTAAGCAGGGTTCCAAAAAGGTAGAGCTTGACCACAGGGGGCACCATCGCTACTCTGGGACAGCTGGCTGCAAAAAGAAAAGAAAAGAAAGAAAAGCAACTGAATTTAGACTGATTGAAACCAGTCACGGTGTTTGAGCTTGGAGATGGCCGTGATGCGTTCAAGGCCAAGATTTTTTAGTGAGCGTATGAGTGTATTTCTCCACCAGAACAGAACAGGAAACGACAGAGACGAAAGAGAGTGGCCCGCAAAAAAAAAACCCAACTAAAACCAAAAATTAACGACGTGCAACCTTGACAAATTATGATTTCAAGTCACGCACAGTAATAGCTTCGTTTCCGGGAAGCCGACAATGAAGCAGCGGGTTGTCAGGGATGCACACGATTCCAGTCTCAAATTCCGTAGCTGCTTTAATCCAGGGGAAACGGCAAACAGAAGACAGAACTTTCGTTCCCGTGGCTACAACCAACGTGTCGTGTGAGAGGGGCAAAAATCGACGTAAAGGCGCAACGTATGGCGCAAAAAAAGGGGCATAAAGTGGGTTTCCGAGGCGTCCTGAAGGCAGCAAGAGAACGCATGGTTTCAGGATCGACCGAAACGACAGCAAGGCACGATTATCTTCTATCCCCGCGCGTCTCTGTCATTCCCAAACTGCAGCTTCCAAGCGATAGAATGTAATAACGAAACCAGCCACAATCACTCACGGTCGACGTAAAACACCAAGAGGCTGCCGTGCCGACGGTTCACGTCTTTCTTCTCCTGGGCGCGTCGTGGGAGGTGAAACGTGCGGAGGAAATCGGAGGAAAATTCGTCGATCACTTTGCTCCTCCAAACGAATGTCTCGTCTTGACCGGCCCAAGTGGAGCTCCGAGTCTGAATCACAGTTGGTGTGAGTCTGGTCCCTCTCACTCTCTGAGCCTGCCGCTCACGCGCCGCCTTGAAGTACAAACGCGCTACTGTGACATCACGCCGCTGCTGCTGCTGCTGCTGCAGATAGTTTCCTGTCTCACCAGTTTGGCTTCAGGGTTTTTCAGGGATTTCCCTTGACTATGGTGCTCTCAAGAGAGTCGCGTGTCGTATTTTTTTTTCTTTTTTTTTTTCTTTTATTATTTTTTAATTATTATTATTTTTTTTTTAAAGATCACAAGACCTGCTCGTGGGTTTCTCCCCCTTCCTTTTGGTGTCAGATGAGGATATTTGTCTTTGCAATTTTTTTGTTAAAGTTTTGTTTTTTATGAAGTTCATCAACAATACGAAAAATATTATACCAAGACGCTCACTGGTTCATTTTAAACTAGATTGTTTTTGTGTTTTTAACGGTGGCTTCCAACATTTATCCATGTATCTTTCCAGTCCCTGAACTGCACAGAAATAAGAGAAGTGCCTCACATGGTTTTGCTCGCTCCACACTTGAGAAAATATGTCCCAAAGCTAAAGTTAAAGCTGTAAATGTACCTTGGTACTCTGTGATGTCAAAAAGGGCAGGTACCACCCATAGGTGTCTCTGCTAGCAGGCCCCAAACTTTGCATCTCGTTTCTTGGCTCCATTGGAGTTCGAAAAATCAAAACCAGATGATCGGATTGATGTGGGAAGTGGAGCTTGGCTTGCAATTCCTTCTCAAGTCTGTCAACGGAGGTGCTTTTTACCGTCAACATGACACAGTACTCCTCCACACTGCATGTGACTGGGTGCATGTGGTGGATATAATGTTAAAAAACAAAAAGGCTTCTTGTGCTCATTGCTAGAGCTCAGATATTGTCTGCATATCAACAGGAGCTGGTGGCGTCCACACCTGGGACAGTTTGGCCTCATTTCTGCTCCATACGAGGAAGTGAAGCTTTTTTTTGTTTTGTTTTGTTTTTTGCATTGCATTTTAGGTTTTGTGTGGACACCAGGTTGACAGAGAACACAACTTTTGAGACGTAAAACAGGCCCTGCAAGATCAGTCATTTTAACGTTGCAGTGGTAATGTTTTGCCGTGAATGCTCTTGAAGCTTGCCTGCTTTAGTCTCGCTATGAATTAACTTACTTATCTTGGCTCCGGCCTGCGGACTCTTCTTTTTATGAGTCGAAGGCGAGACAAAATATCTATTGAGCAACTTTCGCAGCTTTCGCTGAGTCACAGTTTGTAACTGGGAACCAGGTGAGACTTTGTATGCTGGTGATTGCCACACACAGACTTTCACACAAGTGCCCAAACATTGCCCGGTCCTGCTCAGACCTGTTGACACGCCACTGCGACCTGCTTTACATTTGCAAACACGTTGGTCGACTTGTATGTTTGGGATGAGACATTTCGCCCTAGAGCCGGGCTGGAGATTCCAGTCTTTTGTGGTCACTCGATGGAAAAATTCCCACACAGAGGAGCAAAATAGCTGCGCTGTTCTTTTTTTTCTTTTTTTTTTCTGACGTCGTCTTCTTTTCACTTCCCCCCCATGGGAGGAAATTCCAGGCCCCGCCGGGCGACCGCCCCCATTGATTCAGCACAGGGATAATAAAACAGATGTGGATGGAGGGGGGGGGTGCTATGTCTTTGAGATGAGTTCATTAACCCAAACAAGCCTTCACTGTAGTTAATGGCATACTGGATTATGTCCTCTGTGGAGTTTCTCCATCAGTCACTGGGTCCTTTCCAGAAAATCAAATTTGTTGTGCTGTAGGAAAAGTTTCTAACATAAACCTCATCAGCTTTTGCCCTCTGTCACGTAAACTTGATTCTCTCTACTGTTTTTTTTTTTTTTTTGGTTTGTTTTTTTGGCCAGACGTTTCTACTCCCATGACCACATTTGACAGACGTCCAACAACTGAACACTCCCGTCTTTCATTATTATTGCGCCCTGGCCGAGCATGAGAAACAGCAATACATTTAATGAGCTTGTTGAATCGTAAACCGCTTTGTAGTGGACTACTGCTAGAACTGTGTCGGGGCTTGGCAGGGCCTGCGGCAAGCAGCGAGGGAAAGAGCGCAAGACGCGCAGCTGCATTCATGTCACCGTGCCAGGAAAATAATGAGCACATGCCAGTAAATTTAATAACGGAATAAAGATTAACAAGTACAGTAAATCATCAGTGTTGACCTTCAAATGTCTTTTGCAATGAAAATCACAAGTTAAGGGTCTAGACGGCCGCAGTACCTGCGAATAGCTGTGGAAGTAAAATCCCTCTCTGCCAGTCGCTCTCTCTGGAACCACAACCAACCACACATCCAGCTGCTCTCACTCCCCCTGCTGGAACCAACTTTCTCAGGTTTCTGTTGTGTCTTGAGTGTCCCGGACATCTGCACACAGCATCTGTAGAGCAGCCGTCCTCCCCGGGAGGTTCAGCCCTCATCCCTCACTCATCCTGG
Organism: Thamnaconus septentrionalis; assembly: GCA_009823395.1. NCBI lineage: Eukaryota > Metazoa > Chordata > Actinopteri > Tetraodontiformes > Monacanthidae > Thamnaconus > Thamnaconus septentrionalis. The sequence goes on along the minus strand of CM020502.1, from coordinate 25,121,667 downwards.
CGTACCTTTGCGTGTTTTCTGGCTTGAGGCAGAAGGAAAGAAGATGCGATCACGTCATAAATCCCCCTAAAAGCCCATCAGGAATGTTTTTTTCTTTTTTTTTGTCCCCCCCACGTGCTCTCCAAAAAGGAATCCATCAGCTCAGAGCAACCACTTCTAAATCATACATTTAATTATTTCAAATCAGCAGATTCAATTAAACATAATCTGTTTTTTGAAACTTCAAACTTCTCAAGGAGCTTCTTCAACAATCTGCAGCAGCATTCATCAACCCCCTTGATTTTTTTTGGACACTGATGATAAAAACACTGACTTGTTTAAACCTTTCCAGGCAGATTTTGCATTACTGGTATTGTTATTTGTATATCTTTAAAATTTTAATTTCTATTCCAAGAAGTTTCCATTTAAAAGAGCGAGATTTCAGTTTTTGGCTGCATTATAAAGACTGGCAATTCCACAGCAGTTTGTGAAGAGTTTGTATTTGACCACTGAACCCCTTTGACATTCGTGAAGTGCAACGCACGAAATTGTCCACTAGATGTCAGTGTTACACATTTAATTCTTCACCACACAGCCTCTAATGGCCTGCACTCCTGAAAAGTTGAGCGTCCGACCAACCAAACAAAGATATACCGGTATAAATATATATATATTTTTTAAAATGTTTTTTAGTGTAATTTTTTTTAAACAGTGTCATTTCATCAGAGCAAATGCACCATGACTGAAAAGATTAACAGCTATTCAGGAATATACTTTTTTATTATATAGAACTACACTTATAATGTTTAAGGGGGAAAACCACAACTGAGGTGGGTTACTTGGAAAGAGGCGTCAACAACATGTTATTGCTGATTTGAAACGTATCATGACTCAGTTCAAGACTTCCATTGACCGGTCCAGCCATTAAAAATGGTCACTAATGTGTAAAACCTTGTGACTCCCATTTGTCGTAGCTGGTCAATGAGTGTCCACGCTGTGCGCATGACATCCATAATGGTAATGTCATTGGAGGAGAGGTGAGTGCAGGCGCAGGCTGGAGAACATGCACATGTGATATTAGGAGAAGGGGCCTTTGAAATCCATTTTGCATGTGACCGTCACCCCGGCGCCCTCGATTTTGAAGGCAGCACAGTGGTCGTTTGCTTGAGTAGTTGATCTCTTTAGTCCATTCACTATATCAGTGTTTATATTCCGCGTTCGGCTCCTGCCTTGGAAAAAAAACCTGATGGAGTGGTTGAAGGGGTTCCCCTTGAGTCCATGTGTTAGCCATGAGTCCTAAGTGGGGAATTTACCAGAGCCTCCCAACGACTAACTAACGGCTAAGAGGATTTTCCATCTTAACGCTTTGCGAACTGTCACAAACAGTTTGGTCACCTGGAGGTGATTCCTTAGAGAGGAGTGATGGGCTGCATGTGTGTGTGTGTGTGAGTGTTAAAGGGGGTGTAAAATGTGTGAAATTACTCATTTAAAGGTCCCTTATGTATTTTCAGTTCTTCATTGTTTTCAGTCTGAATTTCAAGCAGCCTTGAGCTGCTTTTTATGAAAACCAAGCTCTCACAAATAGCCCTCTGTTTACTGCATCCTGCTAAAATGGCTGAGTTTTAGCATGCTGCTTTGTCAAGCCCTCCACACACTTGGAGGAGGACAAACAGCTGGCTCGGTGGTGTTTGTTGGCAACTTGGCTGACAAACGGAGAGGAATCCTAACCCGTCTTGACATCACAAAGGGTTGATTTCCGGTGTGTCTGCAAGTGAAGCGAGCTCGTTTCTGAGGTGGTCGTTCACACAGTAGATGCACATGTTACTGTTAGAAAAGTGACGTTGGTTGTTTTGCTTCTTTCCCTGGAAGCAGCCGATGATGGCGGCCGGTGGCACACACACGCGAACAGACCTCGCCGTTTGAAACATTCCCTCACTTGGTTTCGATTATGTAACTTTCACACTTTGCTGCAAAACCACCAGTGAAGGTACACGGCGTGCTGCTCGGACCTTGACCTCTGCCTTTTTTTTTTACGGCGGTGCGCTCACACTGGGATGTATCTTTTTTTTTATTTAGAATGTTGTTTTTTTCCGCTCTGCCCTGGAACCCAACATTTTTTGTGTGTGTGTGTGTGTGTGTGTGTGTGTGTGTGTGTGTGAGTGCATGTGAGGCCTTTTTTTTACACCGAAGCAAAGCACAACGGCCCCTTGAGTCTGCGGCAAGCGGTTCGAATTCTTGTTGCTGATTTCACCTGGAGTCTGCTGAGACAAACAAACAAGCAAACAAAAAAAGGCAGGGAAAACACGCCGCCCTGCCGTCCCAAACTCTGAAATCCTCTTTGCGGCGACAGGAGAGAGGGATTAACCCCTGCTAACATAGAGAGAGAGAGAGAGGCAGCGGGCGGCAAGGAGCACTCAACAGGACGGACGACGGGCGACCCTGTTCCATTCAGCCCAGTCCGGCGCCCAAGGCCACGGCCGCTTTGTTCTGCCTGTGAGTGCGGCGTACGGGGCTCAGCCTCCCCATTAGCCTCTTCCTTCAGCGCAGGAAGAAGAAGAAGAATCTCTCCAGCGGCATCTTGTCTTCTTTTTTTTCCGCCTCTCCACCACGACGACACACGCGCCGCCGCTGCTGGCATCATTTCCACAGCGACACCCTCTCAGCGGGAGAATCTCCTAGGTGACGCCCTCCGTTGACACGCCTCATGGTGGCTGCCTGCGCCTTTTTGTAGGCAGGTGCATCCTGTTCAGCGCGGCAGACGGTGTAAATCTTTCCTCCTGTTGTTTGTTTTCACTCTCTCTCTGGACTGTCTTGGTATCTGCGTGAAAACTTGGAAACAGACGCTGGAGTTCAGACAAGAAGGTTAAAAACAAGCGTTGGGGGTGAGATTTTATTTTAATTTTTTGGTGACTCCTGCAAAGCAGTCACACTTCCAGGTTCTGTCCTTCTTCCCCCGTTTCCTCTTCTTCTTCACCAACAAACTCCATTCAGATTTTTTTTCCTTTGAAAGAAGAAATCAAGAAGAGGAGTGAAGTGAAGGGCCGCTGGAGTCCAATCTGGGAGCGACACCATGCAGTGTTGTGGCTCGGATCACGTTTTTGCAGATATTGCCGCGGAGAGCCAGCAGGTGGATTATCGCAGAATTGTGGGAGATACTCAGCCGCCGCCGCCGGCTCGGGCCGCCGCACCATCAAGGGAGAGTGAATTTTTCATCCGGCAAACCTCACACGGCCACGGACATGAAACAGCCGCCCAGAGGTACAGCGCCACACGCATCCAAGCCGGTTTAGGCCCCGAGAGGTGAGTCCATAGGAGAAAAGTAAGAATTGGAGGGAGGAAAGGGGGGCATAAGCAAGTTTTTCCAAAAAATTTGACAGCAATTTTTAAAGATTTACAATGACTTTTGATGCTGTTGGAGCAATACAAAGGCAATAAACTGCGCCTGGATTTTGCAGAAGAAGAAAAGCCCAAGTTAAAAAAAAAAAAAGTCAAATAAAAACTCAACTCTCAGTGAGTCTCAGCTTTTTCACTCGCTCCCGGGCTCTCAAGGCCGTGCATGTAAATTAACTTCATGTGGTCGGCTCAGTTTACACGTGCATTTAGATCAGCTTGCAAATTGGCTCCAGCTTAAACCTGTCGTCGCCTTTGGGATGATGGGCCTGCGCCCCGTTTTTAGACGAGTCCGGTTGATGCCGCCGTCCTTTGATCATGCGCAACAAAAAAGCTGAGCTCATCAAACAAACAAGAAAAATAAATAAAAAATACCGCGTGCTATTTTTAAAGCGTCCTTTTGCCCTCGGTCCCAACGCAGACGACTCCTCAACGCAGTGGGCAGTGTTCCACTGGTGAGGGGGGTGTGGGGGGTGAACACGTCTGAATCGAGCGCTCAGAATAGCTGCAGTGCATAAAGGAACAAGTGACCTATATCTGCAGTGACCCACATTTAATTGGACACAAACACTAAGTGAGAAAGTGGATCCCTGAGTCACCTTGGTGGACACATCCAAGAATTCTGGGATGAATTTAGCTCCAGGAAAGACTGCAAAGGACGGAGGCCGGCAGGGAAGACCACCCCCCTCTAAAAATACCTCAAACGCGCAACTCTTAGTTTTGTTTGAGGTCCAATATCGGTGCGAGGATGTGACTTTTAAAGGCAGCAGGGAGTTGAAACCCTGACGTTAAGCAGCAGGCTGCAAAAAGAGGGCTACATATGCTGGTTTGTGGAGGTTTCCTTAAGAAATGACGGTGCAATCGCTCCACTGGAGGGAACTTAAAGCGTTCTGTTCATCACAGGGACAAATCAAAAAGCTATTTAGGTGGCAGTCAACATCAGCTATGAAACATGCATTCTGTTCTCCACCTTAGCAATGGTGCCTGAAAATTCGAGAGATTATGCAAAACTCTTTTGAGTGACTTTTTAGAGGCGCTGACAGATCTCATCTGGTCAAAAAAAGAAACAAACACAAAACATGCTGCCACGTACTTTGTGGCACATGCAAATAAACCTGTCACTGTGCTGAAGCAGTGTGGTCATCTGTGCCATGAGGTTGAGTGGCCCAGTATGCCCTTCTGAGCGCCTCACGGTAATCAATAAAGCATCCCTGACACTGATTTGATTGGAACATTGTGTTGTCGGTTGAGGTCACCACAATGAGGAAGCTCCATTCACCTGCTGTCTAACCCGCTCATTTGGTTCTCAGTTAAAGATGACCAAATCTGCTGTCTTTCAGGACGGCAGTCTGTCAGGACATGCGATAAAAAGAAGCTGTGTGTGTTTGTGATTTAAAGTTGTTTTACTTTTGCACCCACCCCCCGTCACACCACTAACCCCCTGTCTGAGGGACACAAACGTCACTTTGTGTGTCTTTTTTTGGTAAACAGCGGTGAGGCTACATGCAGGTATGTGTCAGAGAATCCCCTCTGCACTTCATTATGCAGTTGCACAATGCATAATGACGTGCATTATAATGATGATGCATAATGACGTGCAGAAATCCAGTACGCATAATGCGTGTGTGTGTGTGTGTGCGTGTGTGTGTCTGTGTTAATATATGTTTTGTCAACTGAAGAAGACTGTTTTTGGCAAATGACTTGGAGAAAAGCTGGTATGAAGCTGTAAACATCAATACACATCCAGATATACTGTATGAAACAACAGTCCAACATATTCAGTTTCTGTCTGATTTCTTCACTTTGACTCAGGCACCAAACCTCTGTTAAACATAATCACATGTGCTGCCTAATGACACTTCCCTTATTAGATCTTCCACTTCCCAATTATGCAATCTGGAGCAGAGTTCCTTCTTCTTCTTTTTTTTTTTTTTAGCCCATGTCATTCATTTACCTCCTCTTGGCAACGGCCAAAATGGAACTTTATTCCTCCATCTGGCCTTTGCTTCCTTGTCACAGTAATGTAAATTCCATGCATATCATCAGAACTTGTTTTAAAGGTGAAAGGCCTGCTTATGTGCGACAGTGTGAGCGGCTCGGCTCGGCTCGGCTTGTAGGTGTTTCCACTTGTTTGGTACACAGTTCCAACTGTTACCATTTGGTAAATCATATTTAGACAAGCAGAACAACGTGGGTAGTGAAGCCGAGATTTTCTTCTGCCTGCCTCACAGCCACAGCTCACGTGAAAAAAATGCAGTCAGTTCACTTGATGAAGTTCAAGTGGTTTTACTTGTGGTCCACAAATAGGGATGACTCTGCGCTCCACTTCTGTTCTACATCAAAATGCATAAAAGTATTTATTTGTAGCTCAGGTGATCACTTTGCATGTGCATTTGGCTATATGCAGGCTGACGGAGTTGCCAAGCCTTATGGTTTTCCCATTGGGAAGTGTTTAATTACATGCCTGCGGGCCATTCCGCAGGGAATGCCATCGATGCACACTGCCATGGCCGTGGGTCATTGGGTTTATGTTTGGCATGTCAGAGCAGGATAGTAAACACCAACAAATGTAAGGACCGGTGGCACAGTGGTTAGCACTGAACTGTCCCACAGCAAGAGGGGTTCTGTGGCCTTTCTGTGTGGGGTTTGTGTGCTCAACCCTGGTTCTGTCTGGGTGCTCCGGCTTCCTACCGCAGTCCAAAGACATACACATCAGGTTAACTGGCTTTTAACCCAGCTTCCTTGAGACTCTAGGATAAGTGGTGACTAGAGTTGGATTGATGAGGCAAAATCTAATGATGGTATGAAAATCCCGCCAAACTTGAATAAATTATTTTAATAGTGAGTAAGTCATAAAATCATTCATTTTTAAGAGTCATTTCAAAGACTTAAGAGCTACAGTAAATGCCGTGGGGCTTCAAAGACACTGAATTTGTTGTCACACTTTTGTTAATTTTCAATTGACATGAGATATTTTTTCTCCTATAAGGTGGGTCACCAAAACACTCCATCCATCTGCTTCTGCTCCGGGCCCCTCTGTCACATTTTAGAACCGATTGTGGCCCACCGGTCAAAAAGTTTGCCCGCCACTAGTCTAAGTGGATAACAAGAGACACATTTACTAGTCACCTGCTCTTCATAGAGGTTGTACTGAATTCCATAGATCCCAACCCCCACTAAAAGACCAGATCATGATGACCAACTTCAGTGAGCTGATTTTCCTTGGTATGGAAAAGTGTAGCGTTGTAGTCCTCGAGATTGGTTTTATTCTCAAGACCAGTCTCGAGACCAGTTTTTACTGGGTCTTGTCTCGGTCTCTGACTGGACGGACTCTGGATTTTTGATCAAGACCGGTCCAGACTCAGCAAACACTACAATGGCAGATAATGATGGAAAAGAATCCAGCTGCTGCTGTTTTACGCTCTGTTTGTGACACCCACAGTGACACAGCCCCTTATTCCTAGTTCATTTATTTTTTAATTTCATGAAGCAAAGTTGTTTTGAAAATGGTTCAAAATAGTTGGCAAAGCAACAAAATGTTCAAGAATATTATAAAAAGATACCTTGTTGAAAAGAGATGTTGCTGTTAGATTTAGAAACAAACTTGAATTTTAAAAAGATACTGGTCACCCCCCCGGTTTTATTGTTTTTTTTCTTTGATATGTAAAGTCTTGGTCTTGTCTTGGCTCTCGAACCCTAAATGTCTTGGTCTTGTCTCGATCTCAATACTCTAGTCTTGACAATGTCTTGGTCTCGGTTGGTGCGGTCTCGACTACAACACTAAAAAAGTGCACAGCAACCTGCCTGAGAGTGAGGCGCTGTCCCTGCATCCACGTAAGCAAGATTAGCCCTCAACTGGAGGTGCCACATCAAACATTATTATACCTCCACGTTTCCCCCTCTCTGCTTCTCTCACTCGTCACGTGGACGAGTGCCTGTTGCACAGTGTGACAGCCCCTCCGGTGCTGCTGCAGCAGCAGCAGCGGCTAAAACACGCCTCCGGGAGGACAGGGGATGTGACGCCGCTGCTGCCACTACATAACAGCGGCGCACACGGCGTGCGGCAACGGGCGAGCACTTTTCACTCACTCCGCTTCCTTCTGCAAACGGGCATCCTCGAAACGAGCGCTTCCTCCCCCTCATCCCGGCGAGACGGTGTTTCGAGGCTGAGGGGATTATCGACCCAACACCAGCCTTTTTTTCCTCGGCCTCTTCCCGTTTTGTTTTGTTGTTGTTTTTTTTAAAGTCAGTCTTCTGCAGCTCGCAGCTGGAAAGTTACTTCGCTTCTGGTCAACGTGGGCACCAGCTCCCCATTGAAGGTAGCTGGCCATCTTTTTTATTATATCGTATTTTCTTTTATTTCTTTCTTTCTTTATTATTATTATTTTTTTTTAAGAAAACCATGTTTAGAACAGGGCACACGATTTCAACACGCGTTCGTGATGAACAGTGTGCTCGCTTTTCAATTCTTTCACTGTTTGTTTTTGTACAAGTCGAGACACACGTAGGCTAATGCTAAAATGCTAATGGCTGCTCGCACATGTCTGCAAGTGTAGACTGGTTATTGCTCACCTCACGTCACTTCAAACACTGCTCCCCTCGGGGGTCATGCAGTTTATCGTGACTGTTTCTTAGATATCGGCATTTAGCGATTGGCGTTTTATTGAGCCGAGTTGTCTTCTTCTTTTATTTTTAAATCAACGTCAAGGGAGTGAGAATGAATTATCCCTCGCCAAGTATAATCGTTATTTGTTTATCTCGTTTAAATCGCTTCTCAAACGAGGAAGGGAACTTGTGCTGCATAGCTGCTGATTTTGCGAATTATTTACGTCAGATCGCATCAGCAGCGGTGGGTAACAACGGCGTACTTACAACCAGCGTTGTTTGCTAACACGACAGCTCAACCCACTTTCACCGCCGTTATCCTTTAACTACTTGTTTATGGGGTGGCAATCAAAATATTTATATCGCGTTCCGTTGGCTTAAACCTTTGGTGTTTGACGCCGTTGTCGTTAATCAAATTAACATGTATATAAAAATGCCTCATCGCTTCTTCGACGTGATGTGTACATGCATGCCAGGTACACGCCGACAGTCGTATTGACGTGTACACATCCTCCTGGCACCAAGCCAACGTTCCGCCTGTTCACCGTGCTCAAAAACGCGTTACTCTTATTCTCCTTCGTTACTCGTAGCTATGAAAATTTGCGTTAAAGAGTAGGACGCATCATAAAAGGGATTGTGTTTAATGCGGCTTGCAAAAATATGACTGTTATACACGCCGTGGCTTTTTATTGTTCTTTAAGTTATCGAATCCGGTTCTAAAAAAAAAAAAAAAACTACTTCCGGTGACTGTTGCGTGAACATTTCAATGCCTCTCCTCTTCGGCTAAAATGTCTGTTTCAGGACGAGGGGACATAAGGTGATTTGTTTTTAGGATGCTCACAATGGCGCTGGCCTGGCTCGCGGCGTTGCCTGAAATAAACAGTCACAGGAATACCGCGTTGTCGCTCGAAAGGGACAAATAGCAAAGAACCAGTTGTGAAGTAGCGCAATTTGTTAAGCGGCAGCCGCGGCTGAGCTGAGCAAACAGCCGCTGATAACACAATGTAGGTCACCGACCGACCGTCATCCATTACGTCACACTGTACGGCCCCTCCAGTTGGGGGGAGATGAGGGGGCACTGTTATTTTGTTGTTTAAAAATAAAAAAATGCGTAAATTTTCACTTGGGCAAAGATTCTGTTGGCGTCATATTGGAATTGTCGCGGCGTTCGCTGCATCCCGAGCGGTTCAAGCAAATGTTAGTGGGTCACTCGGCCATATTTTGCAACACACGCGGTCGTTTGGGGACTTGGGGTATTGTTGCTATTTCTGTCGTCCGCTCGCTCGTCTCGCAACAGCGCCAGCCGCGTCGAGGTGAAGCGATGACGACTCCGCCACCGCCGCTTGTCCTCCCCGGAAGGTGTCACCTGCGCGCCTCTTTTGCACGTCACTTCAGGCTCGTGCCATGTGTTGACTTTACTTTATTAACTACAGCAAGTGTTCAGCGGCGCTGCGCGGCTCCCCTCCTTGTTCATTATTAAAGCTGTGTTTGCGCAGGCAAATGAAGCGTCTGCAGCCTGGCTTCGCTGCTGCTGCTGCCGTGCATCAGCCAGGGAGCCTATGATGTTGCCATGGTTACCTAGTCTCCGTCTGATGCTGTTGCCCGCACAGTGGACGGCACAGCTTTCTGAGCAGGGCTTCACCTCGTCGTGTGTTGTGGGTTTTACATGTGCGACTCCAAAACAACGTGGCAGCCTGCACGGTTCACCTAACGCGCCTCTTCTCCGTTGCCTTCGTCCCTGCAGCATGGCCGATTACCTGATCAGTGGCGGCACGGGCTACGTCCCCGAGGACGGCCTCTCGGCCCAGCAGCTCTTCTCCATCGGTGACGGACTGACATACAAGTAAGTAGTAGTAGCATCGTAGCCTTTGGTTAACCTTTGCCTTTGAAATGTAAGACAAAAAAATAAAAGTTACGCCGTCGTCATATTTAAAAAGAAAAAAAACCCAAAGCTCACCTGCGCTGCAATGGTGGGTGAGGTTCCCCGCGGCGACGCTTAGTAACGGCCAACACGTTTTGAACCGGCAGATCGGACCAACAGTGCGTTGTCTCCGACGGTCGTACGGCTGCAGAGCTATGCTCTAAAGGAGATGGGTTGACTTACAAGTGAGTAGAACAGTCCTCTTCAAACTGTTTTGAAATTGTGCTGTTGAGAATCACCCTGTCTCTGCCACGACAGTGAAGTAATCAAGAGGGGGAAGTGTTCGTGTCGGATCCCGCTCTGTGGGTGACGCACCTTTTACCTGGAGCGCTCCATATCGGCGCTCCAACCTCGTGCCATTCAAAATTGAACCCGAATGCTTGTGACCACAAAAAAATGAAGGGATTGAGGTTTGACACGCTCGACCTTGCGGTAATCACCCAAGAGCGATCCTTCTTTCCTTCTTTCTTCCTGCTGCCATAATTGCATCACTAAAGTCGCATAACTGCATAACTGGTCTTGTGAGAGGAGCATGCCCCACTCTCTCTCTCTCTCTCTGTCTCTGTCTCTGTCTCTCTCTCTCTCTCTCTCTCTCTCTCTCTCTCTCTCTCTCTCTCTCTCTGTATTCTCTCACAAAGCACCAGGCCACCTGATCAGCATGCTTTGCATTAACAACCACAGTTCATTATAATTTACTAATCCATCTAATCCACCAATCTTTTTTTTTGTTTTCCTTTCTTTTACGGAGTGTAAATGAAAATTGCACTGTTCTGTTCTGTTCGGTTGGACACGGAGCCGCAATGTTCTCTCGGTGATAACACTCTTTGCCGAGATGCTTCGGACGCCCTCTGCTCCTCCGTCGCACATCTAACCATTTCATCCATTGTTATTGAACTCTGCTCAGCAATGCTGGACCCTGCTCCAGACGTGGAAGCTCAAGCTGAAGGTCTTCTCAGAGTCTCTGCTCCAATCACGCCGCCCCTCCCTGCTGAAGCTAATTAGATAAAAGAAAAAAACGTGACGCTCGTGCCCGCACGTGATTGAAAACCTCTCCACCCCCTAATGAAGTGCATCACGACTCGAGGTCCAAATTTGCCTGATGATTTGCTGCCATTGGGATCATGTGAATTGCGAGAGGAACCAGGTTATGTGGGAAAAGATGGAGGTCAAACGGAAACATTTTTCTCAACCCCTGGTTTGGTGATTGTAAATGAAATGGGTTTCCTGATTTCTTTGAAGTGCAGCAAAAAATGTGGATGAATTTAGATCACAAATATGTTTTTTGGACTTTGGATAGGAAGGAAAATAAATATGAAACAGACACAAGTTGACAACCAGATGTAGACTTCAACTTCAACTTGACGTATAAAACAAATCTATATGCTCACACTAAAATGTATCAGTTGGTGTACGCTGCCAGTCAAAAGTTTGGACGCATCTGATGAATTTAATGTATTTTCTTTCTTTGTCATGACTATTGCTGTTGCAGTTTCCCACTGAAGGGATCAAAACTACGTATGGAAGAACACATGCGTATGGAATTATGTAGGAAAAAATAAAAGTGTAAAACACTCAAACATGTTTTATATTTAAATTCTTCAAAATAGCCACTTTTCATTACAATATTTAGAGTTATTTAAGGTGTTTTTCTTTGCTGCATAATTACAATATATTTTGCTCATATATTTGATGTCTTCACTATTTTTCTGCTGTGTAGAAAGTTGTAAAGATAAAAAAAAAAACATTGCATGAGAAGGTGTGTCCAAACCTTTGACTGGTAGTGTAAATGATGGTATTTTTCACATGCATTCAAATATGGTTTTGTTTAGATGGCAATATTTAAGAGGTTACCTTCTTTATTTTTATATATGCAACAATCATCAGCTTTACGACCCAGTTCAAGCAACCCAGTAACAAGTTAACCTTGCCAGGCTTATAGTTGTGCCAACAAGTGGCTCTCATGCAGCAACAAGTACCAACAAGGTGTTGGGGCTGAGTTGGTCTGCTCCTCCTGCAGCGCAGAGGTGGTGGTGGTGGTGGGGTGGTGACGTGACACAAAGCCAAAAGCAGCCGGTTGAATGCAGCAGCTGGATGTGTATGTGCACTTCTCCAACATTCAACCTCCACGTCGTGTGAATCGGTGTCCGTAGAGGCTTTCCTGCTGCGGCGCCCTCCGTTTGCCTATATATATATATACACATTCAAATGTGAACCACAATGCGGCCTCAGTGCGCCTGTGCTACCTCTGGAAAAAGCCAGCGGGGCGGTTTTTGTGGCCCCGACTGGCTTGACAATCTGTGCGTGTTGTGCTCCACCGTCGCCGCCGTGGTTTGTGGCTGCCGTTAAACTCCTGGCAGACGTCTGCTGGGCTTCCTGCTTTGCCTGGCGGTGACGCTGGTGGCTTGCTGGGGCCAAGCAAACACGGCTGGCTCCGACCCTGATGGTCCCCCTCCTCCAGTGTGTCAGACCTTCCTCCAAACTCCTGTCGCAGTACAACCTCTTCTTTATTTCCCCCATCTGCCCCTTCTCCGTCTTCCCTCTTTACTGCTACATTTTTCGCAAAGCCTCCATTATCTCTTCCTCACTCTTTTTTTTTTTTTTTTAAATCTTTTTTCTTCCGCAATAAAATCCTGTTGCATTCTCCAGTTCCGGAAATAAACGGCGATCCTTGTGTTTTGTCTCCATCCCTTTTTTTTTTTTCCACTTCAGCTGCCTCTCGTCGTGTTTATACAGAGCAGAGGCGGACGGAGGTCTCTCGCAGCCTTTAATCAAGCTGAAGGCAAACTTAGAAGTTATCCACAAATTCTGAAGAGACGTCGAGAGAATCCAGTCTCTCTCTTTTCCCCCCAACAGGCCAAAAGTTAAAAGGCCTTTCAATCCACTCAACAATTACTATCATGACGATTCATTCAATTCTGATTCCAGTGGGTCAGCTGATCATGCTTACTTATCAAAAAAGCGGAATAAAACATGGAGTTCCTGAAAAATGGCTTACTTAGCCCTCTGTTTACTGCTTGGAGCGTGATTTTTTTTGGCTTCCTTCTAAAACCCGATTATTTGTTTTGGACCGTCCACGTGTTTGGAAGGGGACAAAAACAAGGTAGCAGAGGGAGGAGTCACAGAGTTGTCACTAACCTGTAAAAAAAAAAAAAAAAAAAAATGTAGCGGTGCCCTTTGTGACATCACAGTTTGCTCATTCCGAGCTCAGGGTTTCAGCACATTTGTTTTATTTTAAATGTACGCAAGCAAAATAAGTAAACGATGGACTTTTTATAGATGCACACTGTCTACAAACATTTGGTGAAGTCGCATTTTTTTCACGATCGCGGACGTTGAAGTGGGAAGATAAGGAAAATGGCTGTGTTCTGTTTGTCTTGCAGTGATTTCCTGATCCTGCCCGGCTTCATCGACTTCACCTCTGATGAAGTGGTGAGTACCAGTGTTATTTCACAGCAGCAACGCGACCTCGCCACAGAAAAGGGCCTCATTGTTGGGACGACTGTTGGCTCGCAGCTGTTCCAGCTGATTACGGCCTTGCAAAAGTTTATTCAAGACGACCTCGATCAGAAAAACTCAAAAGAAGAAAGTCCCTCACGGTGTCAGGACGCTCGTCGTCTCGCCGACAACCAGGCCAGCGGGAAACGTTGGCGAGACGATCGTTTCCGACTAGTTTCCACTTCGACAGACTACTTTTTTTTCTTTTCTGGGTTTTTTTTTAACCTCATTTTGCAACAGTCTGCAGCGTCTCTCCCTCCCTCTTCTATTTTTGCCCAGTGTGGTCACCCACTGGCTCTTCCCTCACCCCCGCGTGTTTACTCTTGTGTCTGCTCGGCTGCTCGTCCGGCCCTCTCAGCAGATGACAGGCAGCGGGGGGAAAGAGAGTTAATCCGCCAGCTTTAAATGCAATCCCTCTCCTGTTCCGGGTCCACGGCAAAGGGTTTCAATCTAATTGATATCTTAAATCCCACCCGGCCGGTGCTTTCGCAGTTGCCGAGAGCCTCTCGTCGTGTTTGACCAGCACAAATGTTTTTCAGGTCCCGTCGGGGTCACCAGCTAAAAGTTGCAACGAGGCTGAGAATACTTTTCACCTTCCCGATAGGTATGAGGAACTGGAAGAGGGGCCGGCCTTGTGCGCACGTGGTGGGGAATTCCACAGGGCTGGCGATGTGCTTCAAGTTCTCTGCCGACTCCTGGTTGAATTTGACAGGGTGACGCGGTCTCGCTCATTGAAACCGAGAAGTCGTGTCGGTGAAAATGCACGCAGTAAAAAGCAGCTGTAGTTTTTCTGTCCAGCGCTGATAAGCAGCAGGAGCGGCGATGGTTCCCACACTGGAAGAATCTCATTTTCTCTCTCACACGCAAAAGATAAACAAAGAAAAAAATACTGTTGCTTGTTGTGGTGGGAAGATGTGAACAGGAATTTGTTGTTGTGGTAAATAGGAGCAGTGGCCTGTGATTACAGTTTCCAGCAGTCTTGCAGGGTCTTCTGCCCTCTGGTGGTCAATGTACAAAACAACAGGGGGATCTACAGAAAGTGAAACGTTATTTATTTTACACTACCAGTCAAACACACCCTATGAATTTAATGCCTTTCATTCTCATGACTATTGACATTGCAATTTCTCACTGAAGGCATCAAAACTACGGATGAACACACAGGGAATTATGTAGGAAACGATAAAAATGTCAAATAACTCAGACACGTTTTACATTGAAATTCTTCAAAACAGCCACCTTTCATAAAAAGCATATTTAGATTTATTGAACGTGTTTTTCTTTGCTGCAGAATGACATATATCTTGCTCATATATGTGATGTCTTCAGTATCTATCTGCAGTGTAGAAAGTTGTCAATATAAAACAAAGAATTGCATGAGAAGGTGTGTCCAAACTTTTGACTGGTAGTGTATATGTGTGTGTCTTCCAGGACCTGACCTCAGCACTGACCAGGAAGATCACACTGAAGACCCCCCTCATCTCCTCCCCCATGGACACGGTCACAGAGTCGGCCATGGCCATCGCGATGGCGGTGAGGCTGGACTCTGTGTTCGTCTTTTCACTCATTTATTTATTTTTGCCTCTCGAAAAAACACATTTTGCTTTGTTATTCTTGAATTTGCCAGCTGATGGGAGGCATCGGCATCATCCACCACAACTGCACGCCAGAATTCCAGGCCAATGAGGTCCGCAAGGTCAAGGTAAACAAACGCCATCTAGTGGAATTGTTGAGATTCTAATATTTTGCGGCTGTCATCTGTTGTTTGTCCCTCTGTTGTCTCCATCCTTGTCCACTGACAATCTACAAATGTCCTGTTGTATCTGGTTGGTTGTAATTGTAAAATAATCCGCATGTTTGATTTTTCTGTTTATTTTCCTCTGTATAGGACATGGTGATTGTCTCGCATTTGTGTGCTGTTGTTTTTTTATGTATATGTGTCGGTTCTGTCTTCTTGTCGGCTTCTAACCAAGTGTGATTTTTACATTAATGCTATCACTACGTCATTTGGCTCACATGCCACAGCTTTACTAAAACCAACCAACTTGGCACAGACTCTGACGTGAAGACTTTGAACGTTATCTTGTGATTTTTGCCCCCCAGAGATTCGAGCAGGGCTTCATCACAGACCCAGTGGTGATGAGTCCGCGCCACACGGTGGGCGACGTCTTCGAAGCCAAGGTCAGACACGGCTTCTCCGGCATTCCCGTAACGGAGACGGGCAAAATGTTCAGCAAGCTGGTGGGCATCGTCACCTCCAGGGACATCGACTTCCTGTCGGAGAAGGACCACGGCAAACCGCTGGAGGAGGTGCGCAGCGTCCACCCGCACACGCGGAAGTCACCTCTTTAAGTCCTTTGGCTTTAAATCCTCTCGTCCTCTCCCAGGCCATGACGAAGAGGGAAGACCTGGTGGTGGCGCCCGCCGGTGTGACGCTGAAAGAGGCCAACGATATTCTGCAGCGAAGTAAAAAAGGTCAGAAAAACAAATAGATTTCCATTGTGATGACGGATTTTGGTGTTTTTTTAAAAAACCAAGAAACCTCACGGCAGCTTTTTCTTCCCTCACCAGGCAAACTCCCCATCGTGAACAACAACGACGAGCTGGTGGCCATCATTGCCAGGACGGATCTGAAGAAGAACCGCGACTACCCGCTGGCCTCCAAGGACTCGCGCAAACAGCTGCTGTGCGGCGCCGCCATCGGCACCAGGGAGGACGACAAGTACAGGCTGGACCTGCTGGTGCAGGCGGCGGGTGGACGTCGTGGTGCTGGTGGGTGTCCAGCCTCAGAGAGAGTGGCGTGAAAGCCCGCCGCAAAACTCATGTTCCCTTTTTTGTTTTGTCTTGTCCTCCAGGACTCTTCACAAGGAAACTCGGTGTATCAGATCAACATAATCAATTACATAAAGCAGAAGTATCCAGAGTTGCAAGTGGTGGGAGGGAATGGTGAGTTTGGCCTCTGCCTTTCTTGTGGCACCAGAGGAAACAAAACTCTGTTGACTCCTCCTACTTTTCCTCCTCCTCCTCGTCCTCCTTCTCTTCTTCCTCCTCCTCCTCCTGCAGTGGTCACAGCCGCCCAGGCCAAGAACCTGATTGACGCCGGAGTTGACGCTCTGAGGGTCGGCATGGGCTGCGGCTCCATCTGCATCACGCAAGAAGGTTCGTCTCAAGTGCACAATGTTTGGATTTAGACCAGCATCATTGTAAACTGATTAATGTTCATCGGCCAGTGAATATTAATCTGTTTACGAGATGAACTAGCTCACAAATGTAACTTTTCCGTTATTTTACCAGCAGAAAGTTGGTGCATCATGGTCACAATGCCACAAGCCCCGCCTCCAACAAACACAGACACTAGCTGCG
The DNA here is from genome assembly GCA_009823395.1 of Thamnaconus septentrionalis. NCBI lineage: Eukaryota > Metazoa > Chordata > Actinopteri > Tetraodontiformes > Monacanthidae > Thamnaconus > Thamnaconus septentrionalis. The sequence goes on along the minus strand of CM020502.1, from coordinate 25,104,914 downwards.
TTTCCATTAGTTTTTCGCAAAATAAAAGTGCTACCTCTAAAAAAAACAAAGTTTATTTGAGATTTTTTTTCAAGTTTAGGTGTTTCCATTACCATTTTTTTTTTTGCGATATTTAGGATTTGCACAATTCTAGGGTTCATGGAAACGCAGCCAGTGTGAAAGATAAATATTTACACCCGCCTCGGGGGAAGGTGTTGCTCCAAAAAGGCCAAATAATAAAAACCCACCAACAAGAGACGGCAGTTTTCCTGGCAAACACCGGAGTTTGTTTGTCAACGGACTTCTGTGAAGGCCTCGCCTCTCTCGTCTGCCCGAGCCAACGGTGCCGTCAGCGTGCTAAGACAGTTAGCTTGCTGCTTCTTCTGCTGCTGTCCAATCTGGCTGCGAACTACGTTGACAAAAGGAGGTTTTTAGAAAAAAAAAAAAAAACAGTTGCCAGCGGTAACGGAGACCCCGGGACCGCTCCTTGTTGTCATGGTGATCTGCCAAGGCCCTGGTTGCCATAGGGACCGGCCTCCGGCGTTGTGAAGAGAAAAAGACGTAAAGCAGCAGAAAGAGCAGCACGTGATGCATTTAAAACAAACACGGCAGGATTATTATAGTGCTAGTTCAGTTTTTGCTGCTCTTGCCGTTTCTTTCTTTGATGTCAATGTTGTTTTTTGTGCAGTCTCTCATAAGCATTGCCACATTGCGCACTTCTAGGTGTAATGGAAACGCAGACCTGGGCATTAGTTTCCATTCTCACCTTCTTCACTCTCCACCTGACTTGCAGTCATGGCGTGCGGGCGGCCCCAGGGGACCTCCGTGTACAAGGTCGCCGAGTACGCCCGGCGCTTCGGCGTGCCTGTCATCGCCGACGGCGGCATCCAGACGGTGGGCCACGTGGTGAAGGCCCTCTCCCTGGGAGCCTCGACCGGTGAGCCTCGCGCCAGAAAAAAAAATTGCAAAGAGTCGGAAGTCGCACAAACGCTTAGCTGCTCTCTCATCGCCCCCGCTCCAGTCATGATGGGCTCCCTGCTCGCCGCCACCACCGAGGCGCCGGGCGAGTACTTCTTCTCGGACGGCGTGCGGCTGAAGAAGTACCGCGGCATGGGCTCCCTGGACGCCATGGAGAAGAGCACCAGCAGCCAGAAACGCTACTTCAGGTACCAACGGGAGGAAGAAGTCGTGATTTTGCGCTTGCCTGCAATGGCCTGAGGTGTGAACGCTGATGTCTGGATGTTGCTTCCACAGTGAGGGTGACAAGGTGAAGGTGGCCCAGGGCGTGTCGGGCTCGGTGCAGGATAAAGGCTCCATCCACAAGTTTGTACCTTATCTCATAGCCGGCATCCAGCACGGCTGCCAGGACATCGGGGCCAAGAGTCTGTCTGTCCTTCGGTGTGTGTGTGTGTGTGTGTGTGTGTGTGTGTGTGTGTGTGTGTGTGTGTGTGTGTGTGTGTGTGTGTGTGTGTGTGTGTGTGTGTGTGTGTGTGTGTGTGTGTGTGTGTGTGTGTGTGTGTGTGTGTGTGTGACACTGAAGATACAACGCTGGTTTGTGTGTCTATATTTGTGTCAGTGTTAATTTTATGACCTCATGTTGTTGCCTCACATGTGCACTTTGTGTGGCTTGCTTGCCTTTTTAAATGTTGGTCTGCTGTTATCATTTATGATTTGATGCGTTTTTCATTGTCTATTGTAAAACAGTCTTTTACCTGTGGGATAAATTAAGTCTTTATCAAGTAGGTATAATATGTAAAATACGGTAATACAATGCTATAATATAATAGTAATGTAATTGTAGTAATGCAATAGTTGATAATGTTTAATAGCTGCTTATAATATCTTGTTTGACTGCAAGACTGCAATGAAATGCAGATGAAATGTCAGTTGAGTAGGGGGAGGTTGAAATAAGAGTTGAACTTCTTCCAACTCCTTTTCCAGCTTATTGAAGTTTCTGGATATTTGTTTTCTTTGAGTATTAGGCTTTTTTTTTCTTTCTTTTTTTTTTTCTTTTTTGTCAAACTGATTTAGTACTTGTACTTTTCATGCTCAAATGAAGAATTCAATTCATAAAGCAACCAAACATCTCAATGTGATTTAATTATTTATTATTTGATTGCACTTCGACCCAAGTCTTTGTCAGAGTTGTAAATAAATTCCCATGCGCTGCCTTTTCCTGCGTCTCAGCCAGTGTTTGTCTTGCAGGTCCATGATGTACTCCGGCGAGCTGAAGTTCGAGAAGAGGACCATGTCTGCACAAGTGGAAGGAGGAGTTCACGGACTCCACTCGTAAGTTGCTCGTAAATAAAACAAAGCAAAACATGCACAGCCCAAATTAGGGGGAAAAAAAATAATTATTTTGTGCTGCTGAGGCATTTTGGCCTTCGTGCGCACAAAACAAACACTCTGAACGGAAGCAAATCAAACTGACATTTGAAGGGCTTGGAACATCCAGTCCCCACTTAGCCGTGCTTACCCTGACTCTGGCTGATGGACTGACCTCAGTGGCTGCCATTGCCAAGTAGCGGCCCGGCCAGAGTCTCCAGCAGCACCACAGTAGAAAGGAAGCAGCAGCAGCAGGAGAGGACGTTGTAGCAGAATACCTGCCCAAACACTGCTTTTAACAGAAGGGTGAAGTCAGGACAACTGGACTTGTGCCTGTGGTCTTGAAGATGTTTCGCCTCTCAACCGAAAGGCTTCTTCAGTTCTGAAAGCGGTTGCAGAGTCCCAGGTGTGGAGGTGTGGGTGGGGCTAAGGCTGATGGTACCTACTATCCGCAAGGTGTTGATTTTGAAAAGTCAACCCCTTTCACAACTGAAGAAGCCTTTTGGTTGAGAGGCAAAATGTCTTGAAGATCACAAGAACAAGTCCAGTTGACCCTGACTTCACCCTTCTACCTTAAGATGACCTGGATGACTGAGAGCCTTCACACACTCCTTCCAACACTTTGTCTCTGTCGTTGTCGTTGCAGTTACGAGAAGCGACTCTACTGAGTTGGGCCGGCCGGGCCGAGCGGAGACCTCAGGCCCGACCCACCCACGTCTAACAGTGACCAAATGTTTGAAGAATCGCCACTTGTGCTGAACCACGCACCGCCCGCCGCGCCACCTCCGCCCTCCCCCGCACTCCTGTTTCCACCTCCCTTCTCTCTGCATTTTCTCCATTTTTTTGGTTTTCTTTTTCAAGATGTGTCTGTCTGTGTGTGTGTGAGTGTGTGCGCGTGTGTGTGTGTGCGTGCACGTGTATCTTACAACGCGACTCGCCACTTTTTTTTCCATCACCTGGGATTTTGCACTCTACAAGCGGAGCACCAGGGTTTCTGACGGGGAAGGGCACACGCCTCCATCGTGTGTGTGTGTGTGTGTGTGTGTGTGTGTGTGTGTGTGTGTGTGTGTGTGTGTGTGTGTGTGTGTGTGTGTGTGTGTGTGTGTGTGTGTGTGTGTGTGTGTGTGTGTGTGTGTGTGTGTGTGTGTGTGTGTGTGTGTGTGTGTGTGAAGGGCGCGCTGCTGTTTGCGTGTTTTGATATTGTTGGTGAGACGACAGCAGCCATGGTACCGAAGCCCACCAGCATCTCTCTTTAGGTCACAACCGGGCTCACCGGGCAACACTACAGCAATCTGCAGAAAGCTCTCACCTCATGTGTGCATCTCGCCTCTACGTGAATCTTTTTTTCTCTCCTTCCCTTTTTCCAACCGACTCACTGACAAAAAGCTGCTTATTCCGGCGCTTTCTCGACTCCCTGTGAATCATCCCGAGGTACGACGTAGATTGACTGCAGCCATTATCCTCTTTTTTTTTCCCCCCTCATTTCTTTTCCCTCCTCATCTTGAGCCAGTTAATCGGCATCCCATCTGAACGCATTATGGAACTCATTTTGCAGCAGATGGGACCAGAAGCAGGTTTTGACAAGAAAGAAATATATATATATATATATATATATATATATATATATATATATATATATATATATATATATATAAGAAAGAAAAAAAAAAAAATAATATAAAAAAAAAAAGTTTATAATGGGAAGGTCAGTTTCTCTGCCCGGGATTTGAATACAAGCTTTATAGTAAACCTTTTTGTGTCAGGGGGAGGGGTGAAAGGATGTAGACTTAGAGCGTGAGGTTTTTGTTTTGTTTTTTGTTTTTTACTAAGTCAAACATGGTTCTATTTATATTCTGCTTTGTTGTAATTGCAAAACTTACTGCCAAGTGTATGTACACTCGAACTCTCCTTAAGTGACACCAAAAACAAAAATACCAAGATTGCTGACAATAAGTTGCCTGTCGCTGTGTCCATCTTCCTCCCGAGTGTGATATCAGCCACTTTTTAAAACCAACCAACCAATAAATAATTTCCGTCTTCTCTTTTTGTTTTGTTTAACCAGAGAAATGCCTTGAAGTGGTAGCTTCTATCAGCTGTGCAAGCGCAGTGATAAATCATCATGACTCGCACCTGCTCCCCTACTTGTTTTAAAACTATCGCTGCGTCCGTCGTCGTTCTGCTCTTCCTGGACTGATGTTTCTGCTTATTTTCATGCCGGATGTCTGTCTGCCTGTCTGTGGGTTTCCTTTTTGTGTCCCTGTCTGCAAGGTTAGTGCTAATAGCGTTTTGCACCTGGCAAACAGGATTCACGTCACTAACGCAGCCTTGCAGCAGGATGGCAAGGACATGGACATTGAAAAAAAGAAAAAGAAAATATATATATGGAGAAATGTCTACCTTTTTTTTTTTTTTTTTTTTTTTTAATCAGATTACAAATGGTGGCTGCTTGTTATGTTTCCCATCTCAAGAGAACGTTCAGGGTTATGACTCTTAACTACTTTGAACGTACCAAGTCCTTTCAGTCCATCTACAGAGCACAAGATTTAAGTTAGCTGAAAAAGTAAGTTTACAATTTTTTTTTCTTTCTTTTTTTTAAGAAAGAAAATAATCACGTTGCACGCCTGAACACGGTGTTAGCCTCAACAACTAGCAATCCAAATAATCAACAATGGCTTTTTAAATGGACGCAAAGGACTCGGTCAATATTAATAAATGCTTTTTTTTTTTTTTTTTTTTTTTTTTGTCTTTTTAGAATATCACTTCAGAACATGTTTACAGTAAAATGTGCAACATGAGGAAAGTTGCTTTTGCTGTTTATTATGGTAAAGCAAAAATAAATGAATAATAAATAAATCAGTGTTTGTCGGCCTGGTGTCTTCTGAAACGACTGGGAATAAAAATCAGAGAGACGTCAGGTGTTATAAAACAAACTTTATTAAACAATGCGTCTCGCACAGTTACACCCAAACATAAATAAATTAGTAGGCTGTTCAAAGCTGGCCCTGTTGGTGTACAAAGAAGTACAATCTACTGGCAATAGGTTTAGGATAAAGGTAACGTAGTATGCGACTCAACAGCAGGGGGCACTGCTGCGCTGCAACCGCATGTAAAGTGAGAGGCATGGTTGATATGGAGAATTCAGCACGAGGATAAATGGTGGCGTGAGTCTGACACGGCAGGAGTTCAGTAGTATTTTTAATAAGTGCTTGGTGGAGTCACAGTACTGTCTATTGGAATGTTGCGATACAAACATTTGTACAAACGCGTCTCTGTTATCTGCGCTCCTCAAAATTTTGCTATACTTAAACTACATCAGTCCGTTATGAAACATGTAAAAGTTACAAATTACATTTTGGCTTTTGACATTCTTGGCACTTGGACCCTCAGACACTTACAAATGGCCACGTTTGAAAGCTCACTGGCTCACCTCCTGATCACCACTTTTGGCATTTCTGTCATTCTTATTTTCACATTAAGCTTATCTCTTTAATGGTATTCGCAAAAGCTACCATGCACTAACAATACTTACAAAAAACCTTGCCAATTATCTTGCCACTCAAAGCAGGCACCCTCCTCCTCCTCCTCAATCCCCCACTACCCTTCTTTGACCACACAGTCCTTTTCTTACAAATCAATCGTGTCACTACAGATGCTCAGTGCATCGATCTGTCTGCAGGCAGTGATGAACTCCTCTTGCACAGAACGGTCTGCCTCGGACATGTCCAGGTCCAGGCTTTCCTGTGAGGCTGCGCCCAGAGCCTGGTAGTGCCTCTGCGGATCAGCGTGGCCTTGGTTTCCAGGCAACTGCGTCGGTCCACCTGCACCACCTTGGGGGACGAGATGGCGGGCTTGTCTGTCCGGACTCGGGCACAATACAAGCGAGGAGTCTCCCAGAGAGGCCTGGTAGACGGAACCCGAGGACGAACTCCCTCTCCAGTGCTCTGGAGAAGAGCAGCTGGAAGACTTGGACAGGGAGGGCGACGGCGGAGCGCCTACGATTGTCTCCCCTTGTGTTTTGCCGTAAGGCAGCTCGGGCTTGGAGGCCACCTCAATGCAGGAGGAAGTCCGGTACAGGCCGGGGTCAGCGGGCAGCGGGTCGCTCAGGCCGTTGCTTGGGAGCTTGACGTGGTTGTTAATGGACAGATCGCTGCAGCCAAAAGGTCTGCTGGAGCTAAAGAGGCTCATGGGGAAAAGAGCTTCGCTGAAGAGCGCCTCGTCTATGCTTCGGCGCAGGTTGATAGGGGAAGGCGGCCTCAGGTCTGCAGTGGAGTCGCTGGTGAATGAGGAGCCGCCCGATGGTTCTTCGCCACCTCCATCCCGAGGCTTCCCTGGCCCTCCGAAGTCCAGATCCAACTCGAGGTCCCTGTAGGCCAGCCCCCGGTTGCTGTGGTAGAGGAGATCCAGACCGTTCAGACTACTCCCGAGCCTCTCGTCCATCAAAGTGTAAAGAGGAAGGCTCTCGGTCTCCCCCAGCCCCACTGTGTCCACGATGGCGAGCTTCTCCTGCTGACTCAGGGACCACTGGTATGTCCCGGGCAGAATAGATGACTTGGAAGCCAGCAGTTCGGTCCAGCAGCTTCCTGCCGCTGGAAGGTGGTCGGAACAGTAGACGGGCTGCAAAACCACCAAGGCCAAGGTGAGACAAACCCCGAGCTCGCACAATCTGCTACTGAACTGGAATGTCCACCAGGGCCAGGGGTGAAAGACCTCCTCTCCGCCGGCGACGCCCACTGCGTTGAGTATTGCATACAGCTGCAGCCCTGCGCATGCTAGAAAGAACAACGCCGAGAGACAGACTGTTGCGGCGGCGCGGTCCCAGTCCCGACTCTCCGCAAACGGGCAGCGGTTGTAGCGCTCGGCGGGCGTCGGCGATGTGTTGTTAAGGTGGTAGATGTGCTTTGAATCGGCCCGCACGTAGACGTAAAACACAAAATAAGCCGCGGACAGGAACGTGGCCAGCGCCACAAATGTACCGCGAGAGACCAGCGCCAAAAACTGGCAAAGGGGTGGCTTCTGCCGGTAGAACTTGAGCAACGACACCGGCCCGAACACGGCGGCAAAGTGGAGGAACACCAGGCAGGCCAGGAAACAGGGCCTCTGGAAGGCCGAGTAGGAGAGCTGCATCCTGGAGCGCATGGACAGGAGGAGGAAGACCAGGCCGAAGGCGGCAGTCAGGCAGGGGAAGGGCGTCTCATAGAGCATCAGCGAGGCCTCAGTGGAGTGCAGGCGGTCCTGGTGGCCGTAGGCATCGTAGAGCAGCGCGAAGGACCTAGTGGAGCCGGCGGCCAGCAGGAAGAGGCTCACCAGGGCGAAGTAGCCGCACCCGGAGGGGCAGCGCAGCGGCAGGCAGAGCAAGTTGAGGGCCGAGGCCACCGCCAGCATTACAAAGACGCAGCCGGCGCCGTAAACGTGCGCCTCCCAGGCCGAGCCCCACGCCGCCATGGCACTGTTCCAGTCAGTGTGCAGTGGCACCAGCATGAACGGCGGCGGGATCAGGAAGGCGTCGCCCGACTGGTTCGTGCCGGCGCTGGCGTTTTGCGTGGGCCTCATGTACGGCGGCGACGTCACCGATTCCCAAACGTCGGACAAGTTGCAGATCCCGGAGCGCTCCCGATTGCAGTCTGGCAGGAAGGTGGTGTCGCCGTCAGTCGGGCTGGACATCCACTCATCGGTGGGCCAGGGACGTTGTTCTAGGAGAGGTGGACGTATTAGATTAGATAAAGAATAAAAAAACAACAACATTTAGAAGAGCAGACGTATGTTCGCAAACGGACTAACATCTGCTTTATTGTAATTGAAATGCAAAAGAAGGTTTGACTCATATCGAGCGTTGCCTCATGGGAACTCGCAGACATAAGCATTTGGCCAAATGCTGGAAAAACAAATTGGCTCTGAATCTGCTCTGCTAATCCTGTGTTAAAGCCTGTAATAGGGCAACTTTCAAACTAAACCCAGCCGGTCCCAAAACAGGACGTGGTAATGGATGGTGTGTGTGTGTGTGTGTGTGTGTGTGTGTGTGTGTGTGTGTGTGTGTGTGTGTGTGTGTGTGTATGTGTCTCCCGAGTTCAGCAGCCCCCCCCCACAAAAAACCCACCACTGTGCCAGTTTCTGCTGCATTACGTAAGCCATCTGGAGTTTCCATGCAGGCCCAGGCTTATTATGACTGTGTCAGAGAAGCTTTTTCGCTCAGCAAGGAAATGGGTTAGTCGGCGCAATTAAGGCGTAGGCACGTATGTGTGCGAAACCTCCCAGTCGCTGTGAAGACCTTCACTATGAGTCGTTTTCAGCCCCTCCATTCTTTTGTGTATCAAATGAAAGCATCATCACGCACATTGATGTCTCAGCGCGCCGCAATCAGTGCCCGGTAGCGACGGTTGCTTGAAAGGGTTGTCAGAAATCAAGAGAGGCAGCTTCTTAATTGCATCTTTGTCAATGACTCCCGCGTCAGGCCTTTTTGCTGCACCCTCTGCTGCTGCCGTAAAAAACAAAAACAAAAAAAACCCGTATAAAACTCAAATGGAGACCAGCAAGGTCTGGCGAGCGCATTAGACCCAGTTGCTTGGCTGCGTGGTTGAGTGTTGAATGTTGCTTGGTTGAGTGTGCAGACATCAGCGCCACAAAAACCCATTAAGCCCTGCAAATGTGTTGAAGCTTTGCTTGATTTCTGACCCTGAGGCCTTTGTGTGAATCTTTTGTTCTTTCTTTAATATTTGTTGATGGCTCCTCTAATGTGCTTACTTCATGAACGTTTACCCTTTAAAATCCACCTACAAAGTGTGTTTCCCACTCCTTTTTTAAAGGGGAGACGCCCATTGGGAGGAAGTTGTTATTTTTGAACCGTGCCAGTGTTCCCCTCCTGTTGGCTCGCCTCTGTTTTTCTTCTTCTTTTTTTATTATCGTCTTTATGGTTTACCTCTTTCCTGCCCCGACCGCTCCAACCCATCGTGCTGCAGCTGGCACTCCCATTATCTTTTAATGGTTGTGGATCTGCGGGTAATGCTCCGCTAATGGCTGACAGTGTGTCCACTTCCAGCGAGATGCAAACAGCCCTAAAGCGCTTCCACACCGGGATCAATGTCGGCGCACTTCCTGTGTAGCTGCGTCGGATTTGCATGTGTTTACACTCTGTGTGCACTCGGAGACAGCGGTGGCGTCAACGGAGGATTTGACTCGACAAAAGCTTTGGTGTCTGACTGCTGCTCACGGCCGCCCTTATCTCGTCTCCCTGGAGGACACGGTGCTGTCCAAGAGCTGAAGAAATCGTCTCGAGTGCCTGTTGAGCCGTGAGGGCTCCTTAGTTTCATGTCAAACTTCCTGAAGGGCACCGAGAAGCTTAATCGCTCTCTCAGTGTTAAGAGAAAAAAAACCCCAGAGAAAACCAATGCATTGTTTTCCTTTTATTTCCTTTAAAAGGTCAATGGATGCTTAAAGGCCCAGTGTTTAAAACAACCTATTGGAAAACACAGGTGGTAAATAAATTGCCAGATTAAGTCCTCCAGTGCAACTTTAATTTAGCAAGAATCATATTGCGCCATGAACCCAGAGCATGAATCTGCTCAGGGTTTGTTCTGATTATTATTTCTCCTTCACTGCACCATCACTGCTTGTAGAGGAAAGATGAGATCAGGTGGGGCATTGGAAAACAGGGCTGAACTGTTTTCCATGTGGAAAATTCCCACATGGAAAATTATCCTGTTGAGATACAAATGTTTCCAGTGACACAGGCGCCGCTTTTTGTCTGCAGTCCATTTTATTTTTTTGGCTGTCTTGCCACTAGATGTCACTCAAATGCACACGCTAGGCCTTCAAGCAGCAAAACACACAATGCTGCAACAAATTTACGTGTCATTGTAAAAATGAATTTTCTTTTCCTATTTTCTTTTGAAATGCTCTCCTTTCTCTTTTCCTTCCTCCTGCTGGAGTGGCCCCACCTCCTCTAACTGTGGCCCCGTCCTGATTGCTCTCACCTGCGCTGATTAGCTTCCCCTCCCTGGCAACGTGCTTCCTGTTCCTTACACCCTTGTTTTTGAGTGGAGTCTGGGATTTTTGCTGCATGTTCTGGACCTTTGCGTATCTTGTGTGTCATGGATATGCCATGACGCCCCTTCCTGCCTCATCTGTCCTGGAAAGTGTTCTGCACTGACGGTTGTCAACGAACTCCTGCCTCCTCTCTCTGCATCTGGGCTCTTTTCCCAAGCACTGTGGTGTCCAGACAGACCATGAAACTGTTGTCATGGCATCCAATCCAATGAGCCGACCGAGCAGCGGTGATGGAAACCCAGAAAATGGACAAATACTGTAGTCATCGTCCCCGTCCGGTCAAACAACCTCTCCTATTGTTTTGATTGGGCTGAAACTGAAGAGCTGCATCAATGTGTCTGCAGGCGTTTCCAACACAGTCATCCTCTGATAATGGGGGGGGGGGCTTGGCAGCGGATTTGTTTACTGATCGGGATGCCGTCGAGTCGAGGTGGTCCCGGCGGAAAACAAACGTGACAGGCGTGAAATCGGCGCTGTGCTCTGCTCAGCTGACACATTCCTGTGTAAAGTTTCTCAACAGATGTCAATTGAAGATGGTCTCAATCGAAATTACTCTCTGTGAAGTTGCACTTAAGAAAAGAAAGTCCTTTGCACTCAAGTCTGTGGAAAATGCAAAAGCAGTACGCGCCACTTGATTGCACATTTTTTCTGTAACGTCACACAAAACCCTGTTTCGATCCAGATGAAAACACTATCAATATTTTTTCTTTCATTTAACCTAAAACTCGTATCCTCACAGTCCTCTGTTCCGTTTCGTGCTAGTAGATCCCTTCAAATGTCACGCTGGGCCTTTAAAAAGTACAAATGCATCCATTATAGTTGGCAACGGCAATCAAAAACCCTAAATCAATGCGTTTCAGAGCTGGTTGTCTGCATAAGCTGAGGCTCTGTTTTTCTCTTGGAAATTGTCATTTGAATGCTTATCATTTGGCAGGAAGTTGCATTGCACGTGTCAAAGCATCCATTGTTGCCAAAATGAACGTGTATAATCCAGGAAAGCCGAAGCTACGCGAAGGCACGGCGGCACTGCGCGTGCATGGATTGTAACGCCAACATCATAACTAATGCAGCAGAGCAAGCTAACCAGCAGAGCAAGCTAACCAGCAGAGTACGCTAAACCAGCAAAGTACACTAAAGCCACACGGCTGTAAGAGTCAGAATTCATGTTGCTGTGTCTTCGGGCTTTTGTCCCCAAATTGTCCAGCTTTTCCATCCAGCACCATCAATGTAGTGACCTGCTCGGATGATTTGTAGGGTTGCCACCCGTCCCGTTTTTCCCAGAATTGTTCTCTTTTTTCACCATCTGTCCCGGGAAAAATAAAATCTCTCCCGGGACACAATTTGTCCCGTTTTTTAGGGAATATGACAAAACCTCATTTGATTTCCGTCTGTGGTCTAGATAGGGTTGCCAACCCTCCCGTAAAATACGCGATTGTCCCATATTTGGCAACTAAAAAACCTGTCCCGTAATGAACTGACACGGGACGCACTTCACTTTGTCCCGTATATTTCGGGGAGCTCCCCCAGTCGACAGACTTGAGAGATCTAGGAGGTGGCAACCCTAGTGATGTGGGACACGTATTCTGTGGCGTGTTGCAACAGGAGCAGGCGTGGCGCTAATTGGCTATGTTTGCTGAGCATCAGAAATCCGCGGGAGTGCAGCTTCTCATCCAGTTTGAATGGTCGCAGAAAGGAGCAATTTTACCGTCGGAGAGGTGCGGTGCTTACGAGGGCTCCGCCGACGTAACTGCTGTCGAAGGTCAAGACTGTTGACGTTGTGAAAAGACTTTTTACAGGCGAACAGGTCGCGTGCTGACATGATCTTCGGGTCCCGGACGCCTCCCGTCATGATTCGACAGCTCTATTCCTGAAAGTCACTTGATGACTCGCGCTATTCTGGGAGAGTTAATGTGGGTTACAGCTTACTCCTGTGAACTGGGCCGAGGGTGAACGCAGTTTAGCAGAGATCCGACTCGCGATCGAGGGCCGGTTGCAAAGCATTTTACGTAAAAAGAAAAAAGAAAAAAGGGAGCTTTACCGTCCCTCGGAAGACTGAGCCGGGGGCATTTCAAGCCGACTGTCGGTTAAATCCAGCAGCACATTTTGACGCAAACAGTCCTCCGAAACGGCATCCTGATAATCCAGCTGTAAAGATAATGCTTCAAAAGAAGATTGCTGCCAATGTTTTCGAAAATGGCCAAATGACTCATAAAAAGATAAACTGCCAGTTACTGGCGAGTGTTTTTGGCTTCGGTTTAACTGAGTTTTGCAGCGTTTTTTTATTTATTTATTTTTGAACCCGACCCAGATAAAACGGGTGTGTTTATCACTTAAAGGGCTGCCTGGTGGACATGTTCTCCTGCAGAACCCTGAGCGACGAGATGAGAAGCTTTGACAAGCAGTGCAATAGAAAAACGGCACTTATTACATTTTCTGCTCCTTCCTGCTTGATGATGCGCAGATTAGTTTTATTTGGCAGCGTCTGCAATGTTTCAGTTGATTTATTTACCTACTTTTGCATATAATTACATTTCTTTTACTCTGCACAATCTTGATTTGTCTGCTATGACTGATGGCCCGCATGAAATAAAATCTCAAAGTTGCCTTTCAATATTTTCACAGCCGTCATGTTCTGATGCATTTTCTCTGCAGCAGCGCTTTGTTTTTTCAGGCTCTTGCAGCTTTTTACTGGCCGACACTTAATCAGCTGCTGTTACAACACTAAAGAGAGGCTGCTGCCTGTGCAAGTATTTATTGGCCGCTGTTCGCCGTCTCTTCTCATCTCAGAAGTTTGTCGCGCCCTGAGTGAGCAGTTTTGGCCTCCCATTGGAAGCATTTAGGCTGCTGGCTAGTTTGTGTTCCCTGCACCCCGGACAGATTTACTGACGCGGTAACAGCTTCGGCTGAGTGCATGCGCTGCAAACAGGTTGGCAGGTTGACAAGAGAGTCAGTGTGTTTGGCATTTAAGAGGTATTTTTGTTTGCTCACCTGTGCTTGGCGGCGGCGTCGTTAGCAGCTTAGCGCCCTGCGTGGAGTCCTGCCCATCTGCCGAAGACGTCCAGCCTTCCTCGGCCTCCTCATCCTCTTTAACCACTCCGCTGGGCAGCTCTTATTGGGGAGAAGGCACACGCAGTTTAAACCCCTCTGAGCGAGTGAGCGACCAGGAAATACAATTCAGAGATGGCAAAAAAGAAAAAAAAATCCTCTGCACCAGATCGGCAGATCTCCGAGCCCGCAGAGATTTAACCCGTTTGTCTGAAGCTCCTGGTCGGACGGACTTGTGTGTCTTAACCCACTTCTGTCAAACGCATCGGCCTCCTCGGCCGTGTAGCTGCAGCCGCTCACCCATGGCGCAGTTGTCTGGCCCTCTGTAGTCTAATTACTCTGACATCCTGGCCTGTGTGTGTGTGTGTGTGTTTTTCATGGGTGTGTGCATCCTGGTCCATAACCAACCCACCCAGAACCCCCCCACACCCCCACCCACCCCCACTGTCAAAGTGTGATAAAGATTGTGCAAACAAGGAAAAGCATTTTATTACGTTCCCAACCTTCTTTTTTCTTTCTTTTGGTCCTCTCGTGCTTTGTTGACAGACGTGCCTCTCTGGGTTTGTGCCCGATTGTTTTTTTTCAAAGCATGAGCAGCATTTTTTTTGTATTATTTTGTTTGTTTGTTTAAATAATTAAAGGACCAAATGAAACCCAAAGCAATAGCAGGTACAGAGTTTGTTTACAGTTTGGCTGTGAATATTAATCCAAAGGCCCGCTGAGGTTTGGCTTGCGGGGAGCGACGATTAGCTGGGAAACAAATCACAACAGCCGCGAGGCTGCGCAGAATTTTTCTGGGTCAGGATCACGGCGGCAGAGTTAGCTGAAAGTTTCACGAGTCTCCGGTGCAAACTTTTATTGTTGTTTGCATTATTGCAAAGTTGTCTTGCATATGAGTGTAGCATCCATCTCAGCCAATAGGGACGAAGAGTCCGGGGTGAAACTTCGCAGCATGCAAAACGCAATCATGTCTTTCAGAACAGCTTTTAACTGATGGTTTGTCCTTTGAAATTTACATTTTTTTCTGCAGTGCAAAAGTAAACGTGTTTCTGCAGTTTTTGATAGTATTCATGCTCCTTACGTTCTCATTCTTTCTTCCAGTAGTTGTCTTTTTTTAGTGTTGCAGTGATTGAATGATTGCTGGAAAATCTTTACTTACTGTTTCAAGTTTTAGAATAAGAAAAAGTCAGGAAGAATTTTAAAAATGCTGCGTGCAGAAAGCAGCCTTTTATTATAGGTGCAGAAAAAGCAGCAGCTTTAAAGTCCCACAGAGAGAAATCCACCGTGTTCTCTGCTGACTGACTAGAGATGAACCAGACTCTTTGCTTGGCGTGTGTCAAATTAAGCTTGCGGGACCAGCCCCTTTAAATCAGCCTGCCGGTAACTTGACAGGAAATTGTTTGTTTGCTCATCTTGAGCGGACGAGCGCTGCCTGTAAACAGAGACGTAACGTCCAAAGCAGACCCGCCGCCGCTAATGAGACACGAGGAGGCCGGAAGGCACGTTGCAAGCACAAAATTAGTGATGACTGCTGCCTGTTTGTGGGGGACGCTGCTGCCGACGGAGCGAAAACAGCAGCGGAGGCTGAGGATGAAAGGGACAAATTTTGCTGTCTGATGATCGAGTTAGCGTTCGTGCCCTGTCCTTCGCATCAGCGTCTTCTTATAGTGAAGAAGAGTGAGTCTGTTCATCCCTTTTGGCTGTCACTGAGAAAAAAAGCTTTCAAGGTTCAGTGTGTAAAATTTGGCCTGACTTCTGATTATTTTATTCATAAAAGCTTCATGTAGTGTGCATGAATACATTAATAAAAGGTTTTACTTGCAGTACAATAAAAAGTAACTTGGTTTTCCTACCCATAGAAAGGTTCTTTTTTAAGGGTCTTGATCCCAGTTAGCTGCCATCTTGCACCGTCTCTAAGGATTTCTAAGGAAGCCCGCTGTGGACAATCCAGCCCACCTGATAGCGTATTATGTATTTAGGGTGAACGCTCGCATCCTTAAAAAAACAAAAAACAAACAATGAAGGAGAAAGTGGCTGAGATATCCAGATTTGTTCCTTGTTTGTGCGGGCCACCGTTTATCACTGGCAAGCTCAGGAGAGGGTGGGACAGTGAAAGACGGTGCAATCTAAAACCTAACTACTTGATGTCGACGTTTCTTCTCAAAATCTGCAAATATTACACGATTAACCTTTTAAACAGGCTTCAGCTATCTGAAGCCAGAACGACACCACCTGCTGGCCACTTTATATTTGGTTTCCAAAAAAACAATAAAGAGAATATGTTGACCCTTTTAACTGCTCGGCTTCATCTGCGAGGCCCCGTGTGAGAAATCACATGTGGGTCTGTAACGCAGCGCGGAATGCCAGGCTCTTTCGACTCGCATTGCTTGGTGCATCTTGACATTTTTTCACCGGGGACAGCTTGACTCTTACGGGTGAAAATCCACAAAACAAACAGGCCTAATCCGTTCGCTTTTAAAAGCCCTGGACTCTGGCTCAATAAGAAAGTAATTACAGGAAGATTAACATATCATTAAAGCCCCCATATCAGCACTTTAAGACCCCCCGTTTTTTTGTACTTCCTGTGTAAATTCTACTTTCCCACTCCAGACCATCAGATATTCCCGTCACATGCTCTTCACGCCACGCCAATTTCCATAATCGATTAATCTGCTCTTTGGTTATGGCGCTGACGCTCCATGTGCTGCTCACAGGTATTAATAGAGTGCGTGAAGGCTTCTGGATTGGCTGCTGCTTGTTAGCTATGGTGGAGGTGGAAGAGGTGGAGGGAGAGGATGGAAAAAGGAGAAAGATTTTCAGTAATTAAACATATCACCGATAGGCCAATTTGGCTCTTCATATGTTTGGTGTCCTCTGGCCACAAATGCTGGGAAGCTTCTGTTTTTGTTTTTTTCCTTCTTTAAAATATCCCGCCGGCTGGCTCCTCAAGGGCAAGAGTGTTGTGCTAATGTGAATGTGAAAAATTGCACACTGGGCGGCGCACAGGTAGAATATTCCTGTCGCAATCATGCATGGGTAATGCATGTGGATGGCGGAGCTTTGACTTTCGCATTAGTCGCCTCCTGTGTCCTTTTGCAAGGTGGAATCGATCCGACGCTGCCGGTGCCAGAGTCAGAGCCCTGCTAGCTCTGCTGGCCAATCGCTCGTCATTTTTCTCCATGGAGAAATTTTGAGCGTGTGTCTTTGTGTTTCAAGCAATAGTAGCTGACAAGCCAGGACAAAACAGTGGCTGGGATTTGTGTTTGTACTGTGGAGAGGGCGGCGGGGGGTGTTGAGGCTTTGAGAGGCTAAATGGCAGGAAGACGCATGTTCAGCATCCGTGAAGAGCGGCTGACCGGCCGGCCGACGCTCCCACGGGACGGCAGCTGCTTTTTGCTGAGTGTGCGCCTGGAATACTGATACATTCCCTCCTCTCCAACCCCCTTCCATTCCCTCCCTACCACCTAATTCCTCTCTGTGAGCCCGCCACAGCCCACCGTGCGGCTGAAAAACAACGGCAGACACAACAACAGCCGTCGTCGCCGCAGACCAAACACAAATATCGGTGTGGGAGATCAGACCAGGAATCCTGCGAACTGACGGCCTCGTCCCCACTGTCGACCTCGCGTAAAAGCCAGCAGTGAACCCAACAGCCCCAACAGTCCGGGCTGTGTCGCCTCACCTGCCGCTTGAGAATAATGGACTCATCATTTTCCGGCTCGACCTCCCGCGACACTGGGATGATGAATTTGTCTGCACCTCGAGGAGGACGCCGTCCCTCTGAAGGCTCATTACACATGCTAACCCCGAGCTGCCACCGCAGCCCGGGAGGAGGTGTGGGTGGGGGGATGGGATCAGATTAAACGAGAGGGCTCACGGTCGCCTCCAAAGTCTTGTGTAAAAAAACCCAGCCTTCTTCTCCCTGCAGGATCGACCCTCCGCTCAACAACTGGCAGTCAAATAATCTTTCCCGCTATTGTTTTAGGTGTTGGCTAATGGCGTCGCTGTAATGTGTTGTGACCCAGTTTGCTAATATTGTTAAGCAGAAGATTATCTCATCTGCAAAGACTATATATGTTAATATATATTTGGGTGTGGACATTGACAAAAACGCTGAAGTGCTGATCCCCCGATTTGTATTTACCGATTGCCTACAAGATCTGTGCTTATGCTAATGTTCGACCTTTGACAGCTAACCGTGTCCAATGTGCATCGACCAGCCCCCAACTTGTCCGCGGCCTTCTGACAGGCAGCTATTGAGCCCCGGGGACCTCCCCTGCACATGATCGATGTCATCCAGTGGGTCAATCCAGCCTCTATCGATCTGCTCTAAACTTTGCTTACCTCCTGCTCTCGGCGAGTTAACCCTCAGGCCGGGAGCAGTGCTCGTTGCGGGTCCTGTCGGCGCTAGTTTGCGGTGGTTCCTGGTGGTGCCGGTGACCTCCAGTGGCCTGGATTCCGTCACGCTGACGCTCAGAAGGTGCCGTGGTGTCGTGACAAACGTGGCTTCTGAGTTTTGAGGGGGCGTGGTCTCCACCGGCGCCGGCATCGTCGTTGTGGTTCGGCCCGCCTCCCTCGTCAGAGCAGTGGGGACCGCCGTCTCTGGCGCTATAGTGGAGTAGGTCTTTGCAGCTCCCTGCTTGTCCATCACTTCCTCCTCTTCCTCCTCCTCCTCCAGGTGTGGAGGGGCGGTGGCTTCCGCAGTGCCCCGCGGTGGGTGTTGGGTATGTGTCTCGTTTCTCTGCGGAGCGTTTGATGGCCCAGCGGTAAACAGAGCGTCTCTGAGAGCGTCACCGCCACCACCGCTCGTCGGCAGGCGGGAGTCCGAGACAAGGGCGTCATTGTTGTGCGGCGTTCCGCTGCCGCGTGGAGAATCCGATGTGGCTGTGGGAAGCGACTCTGGATCTGTCCTGCTTCCCTGTTGCCAGGAGGTGGTGGGAGATTGGGAGGCCGTTGAGAAAAATCTTCCTTCTTCTTCCCCCGAACCCAAGTTATCCTGATCAATCGGCGCCGCAAGTCCTGTAGCGGTCGCCCCCCAGAGGGCCTCCTCGTCGGCCGCAGCCTGATTGCAAAGGGCCAGAACACACCAGAAGCTGAGGGTCCGCAGGAGGCGAAACATGCTGTCGACGGTGGCGCGCACATGGGTCACATGTTGCTCTCCATTCTCCTCCACCTTCTCCACCTCCTCCTCCTCCCTCAGGCAGGATTGGCAGACTGTCCGTCCTGTGAATTGGCCTGAAAGAGAAGAACCCGCTTTAGTGACACAAATTCCGCTGACCGGGCGGCTAAATATAAGTCGATGGAACCTTCAAAGGACTCTCGTCCGTGTGGTGCATCATCATTTATTAAGCGAGGGGTGAAGTTTTTCTCAGACTGCGACCTGCTTCCTGACCCCAAAACCATAAAGTAAGCCAGGGACTTTTTACCGCCTGATCCCAGTAGCAGTAGTGGCCTCCTGCCGTCAGAGGCAGTGGTCGACGTTGACGTCTTATGTGTTTGCATGGACCGACCAATTAGAGGAGAGCCTTGTCTCCATATGTAAGCTGCAGCTGGGGGGGAGGTTAGTAAAGAATTAGGGTTCAGGCTTGCCAACATAAGAATGGAGGGACCCCCACTCTCTTTTGTGGAGACCCCGAGAGGTTCAAAGCCGCTAGTCTGTTGCCCGAGTGAAAAGGTTGGAGCACGGCAGGAATTTTTTTCTTTGCCCCCCACCCCCTCCACCCCGAGTGGGAACAACAACCTGTGTGCTTTAATAGTTCTCCCAAACCCCACTAAAGCTCCAGTTCTCGGTATTGGAACCTGCGAGAGGGATCTGCTTGTGTGGGGAGAAAACACAAAATATCGATACCGACACAAATCCACCGCTGAAAGTTCTCCCTCCTCAATTCTCTCAAGTTCTGTCTAATGAAGTTTGGCTCCACACATTTGTTTTTATGGTCCGGATCTGTTGTTCTTCACACTAACAACTTTACTTCCTCTCTTTCCTCCTTCTACTCCCGCCAGTTCACGCTAAAATCCTCTCTTCTAACCTTGACATTTTGGAAATGAAATGGAAACGCATCAGTTTTTGGTAGTGAAAGTAATACATTTTAATATAGGGTGAAAAATTGTCAACTCTGCAATAGTAAGTAATATTTTGAGTGATTTAACATTAATTCATTTATGTATTTATTCGACAAAACCTCAGTGGAAATGTTACATTTACAGGTTAGTATCAAATTAATGGAAAGACTCAAACAGAGGAATCTGATGGAGAAAAGAAACCTCTGCAGTGGCGGCCACTGTAGGACGACAGTGTTTGCAGGAAAACAAATCAGACAAAATCTCAACATTACAATAACTCAAATTCTGAAACAAATCCCAGCTGGAAACCCTGCTTCTGGTGTTCCAGCGAGCCCCCGCAGAGTCTCGGGAGAACAGGAATCCATTCCCTGCGTTGGGAATGCCCGGAGGGATGAAGCCAACCTGGAAGTGCCGTCAGATCCAGAGATAGAAAGACTGACTGAGGGGAGGGGGCGGGGTCAAACATCCCACACAATCCCTCAGTTTAGAGCAGTTTTGACTGAACGGCAGCATGACAGTCAGTTTCCAGTGAGTTGCTTTTAGCTCTCACCAGCTCTGGCCCACACACACACACACACACTACATTTCCGCTGTAGATGAACCTGTATCTGTTTTTTTTTCTTTTTGCATTCAAGTGTTCGCCCACGTCTACTGTTCTTTCGTGGAGCCCACAATCACACCCCCACACACGCACGTACACTTGTCAGTGTCTTTAAGATGCTGAATGCAGCCAGCGCTGTGTGATTAAAAGCTGCACTTAAAGGTGCAGGCGATAGCGTCACCCTGATGAACCAAGTTTATTTTAATTAGCCGGCTAGCTGGGATGCGAAAACTATCCCTGATTGCCTTTTTGTTGATTTAATGGCCCAGTTCAATCAATTATTTAGGCTGCGTGAAGAGCTTGTATAATTTATTTTTGGCCAACGCTCTCACGTCATGGCCCTCGACACTTATTTCCACCCGATGAGGGAAACAGCTCCTGTATCAGCAACCCGGCAGTGAATCTCTCATTACCCAATGGTTTTTCTACCGTTACTCCAATTGTGGCATTTTTTGTGTTTAAAGATATGGATGGCTTGTGTCAAATCTCGCACACAAGACTTTGTCAAGATGCAGCTGCAAATAAGGTCGAGGAAACTTATAAATTATTTACCAAAACATTTACATAGCCAGCAGATTTAATACTTTGCATCTGTCGCCGTCAGGCCTTGGAAATATTTGGCTCTGAAACAGCCTAAATAATGAAAATAAGATCCAGCAGAGGAGCACTTGGACGCTACATTGAGTAATTCTAGCAGCGTAATAACACTTTGGAATGATAACGGAAAGTGTTTTAAGCAGTTCAGAATAACAAACTAACATCCCGAGTTGCTGCACTTGTTCCACTTGGCTGCCTTTTAACTCAACGCCCGCTCGTAGCAGCGTTAGCGAAGGCTTTGTCTGGGATTGACAGGCAGCTGGGGGAGCGTGGAGGAGCCATTTGGTGGTGGTGGTGGTGGGGTTTGAAGTGTCTTTGGGGAATTTACAAGTTCCTGCTATTATTTCTCTGACTGGTTTTTGTCCTGCTAAGCCGCCGCCGACGACGACAACAACGGCAGCGGCTCGCCGGAGAGGAGCCAAGGAGAGGCAGGAGGGAAGCGCTCGTAGCAATCAGTCTTCAATCTGCTTCCTGCCCAGAAGTTTCACGAGTGCGACGGAGACTTTCATCGGAGTCTGAGGCTGATGGGACGGAAGGATGCAGAGAGAGATGATGAGAGCACAAGAGCCAGAAGAGGAGGAGGGACGTGAAGATTTAAAAAGCAACCGATGGTGTTTTTCATCTCCGGCTGGTTGAAATGAAGAAAAGGAAATGATAATTGCAACGTAAAAGGCCCAGTCTGTAAGAAACAGTGCCATCTGATGGTCAGGGAGTATATTGGAAACGGATGATGCGCTGATGTTAATCCATGATTTCATGTCTTGCTTTCTTATTCCAGCTGTGACGTCTGGTTTAAAATGAAAGAAGTCACAAATTCTTGAGTAGACCTGGTATCCACAATATGCATTGTTCTGTTATATCTGTTATACGCCATCCATTTTCTCGTACTGGGCGTTAAACTCAAACGATGACACGGGCGGTCCAGGGTAATGGACTATTTCACCTCGCCTGGAAATGTCCGTTGTTGTCGGCTGTTTTCCTTCTGCTGCGTGGGCGTTCGTATTTCCAGCCGCTGCTTTTAATTTATTCATTCATTTATTTTTCACATGGTACAACTGAAGCAATTGTTGTTGCTGAGGCCTGTGTGTGTTTTTTCTTTTTTTTTTTACAGAATCAAGTGGAGAAATGAATCCTCCCAGCACCTCTATCATCTTTCTTCCTTACAAGGAGTGGACTTGTGGCTGTGATATAATATATTTTTTTGATATCCTGCTGTCCTCCGCTAACCCCCCCACCGTCCCCCTCTTCTGAGCGGCTGCTTTAAGCCGCCGTGTTGCGGCACATTAGAAGGGCTTTATTTGTGCACTTTAATGCGGCGGCCAATCCGTCCAGCTCGCCGTGCGTGCCGTTGTCCTTACTGGCACGTTCTGTGTGACGGCAGCGGGAGGAAAAAAAAAATGTTCCTTCACGTCACATGACCCCGTTTCCCTCCAAAATCCCCCACCCCCTTTTTTCATTTTCAACAAATGATTTGTTGCTTCTCAAGGGATTACATACAGTATATACGACAATACTGTTATTAGAAATCGTAATTCAGATGCAATTTGTGATTTTTTTTTTTTTCCAAGATCTCTATTGTTGCCTCACGTCTTGGCTTTTTCAAGCTCAAGTTGAACAACGGCTGGAACAAGGCGCCTCAAACCTGGACGCAAACTAGCGCCGCACACAAAACCTCGTCCAGTTGTTTGACTTGTTGCGCCGTTGTTGCCTAGTGATAAAATCCAAAACGTTCCTACGCACAGCTCGTCTCAAAGACGCTGCCGTCCACCTCCGTGCTTGCGGAACGCACACACATTTGACGGTCCAGCTTTTCCATCGACGGACGGCGAATCGTTGAATGAACTTTTAAACGACCATTTCAACATTTTTTCAGATTCTTTGTGTTTTCGCAGCTTCTGGTGGATGTGATCAGCCACTCTGGGGCCACTGATGTGCGTGAACGGCATGGCTGGCAGGCCGCCAGCAGGTTGCGTCTGACCCTGCAGGGCTTTGCCTTCAAAAACAACTTCCTGAGTCACGCTGTTAACAAACCAGATTAGACGCTCCCGCTTTTCTAATGGGAGCTCAGCGATTCTGAATGAGCTGCAGCCTTGATAACCTCATCTTGGTTCTGTGTGTGTGTGTGTGTGGGGGGGGGGTTACTCTATGCTCTTCCGTATTATTCCAGATTATCTGAAGGCTCCTCCATGGTTCCTCCTCTCTACTGCTAGAGGTCCCACTGTGAGCATTAATGAAACATATCCACAGTTCGTTTCAGGAGGGACATTCATCTAGTCCAGCCTGTGTGTGTGTGTGTGTGTGTGTGTGTGTGTGTGTGTGTGTGTGTGTGAGAGAGAGAGCGCAGGTGAAGGCGAAGGTCCGGCCCACCGGAACGGAGCGTTTTAACACAGGCCGGCGTTCCGGCGGGCAGCCTTTGCCATGGTGACAGCTGAGGCCAAAGACGTCTCACTAATCCTCCCCTCCCCTTCTCCTCACAGCCGGGATTTGAGCACCTTGTGGACCTGCCTGCACCGCTAGTAGGACAAGTGTGTGTATGTGTGTGTCCTATGTGTCTGTATGTGCTCCAATTACATGTAAATGGCCACACACACACACACACACGCACGTTCGCATGAACATCCTGTGCTACTGAGAGCTCATCCTGACACCAAAACCTAAAACCGCATGCACTGTAATGTGCTTTCAAAAAACACACAAATCACGCATGATTGCACAATGTGAGTCGTCTGATGTTTGACATTACAGCTGCTGAGCCAGGATCACACACACACACACACACACACACACACACACGCACACGTCTGAAATATTTTTTTCCCCCACGACTTGCATGCGTTGGCCAAATGTCGCTGTCCTGGTGGGTGTCAGCAGCAGCAGCAACACACACACACACACACACACACACACACACACACACACACACACTGAATGTCAGACTTGCATGCATGCAGAGATGCCAAACAGCTGATTCACACACACACACACACACACACACACACACACACACACATGCATGCCAGAGGGACTGAGGCGGCTGTCAGAGAGGCTCGTCGGCTGCTTACCTGCAAGGCGTCTGCGATGAAATGAGAGAGAATCCACAGCCGGCAGTGCAGCATGTGTGTGTGATAGACACAGTATGTGTGTGTGCGTGTGTGTGTGAGAGAGAGAGAGACCGAGTGAGTGAGTGAGAGAGCGGAGCAGCGTGTGTGTGCTGCAGGAGCGAGAGCGTCACTCTGAGTGTGTGGAGGTTCGCCTGTGGAATTGACTTCCACTCTCCTCCCTCCCTCCCTCCCTCCCTCCCTCCCCCCCGACACTCGCTCTCTCTCCCTCTCTCTCTCTCTGTCCCTCTCCACCAGCTATCTCGCTCGCCCACTGCATCGCTGGTCCGCCGCTCGGCTCCCCATCACAAAGCCTGCGGTCGGTCACACCTCGGTGGGCAGATTGTCCGTCCGCGCCGCAGACGGCTGGGAGACGGAGTCGGATGTTGGGTGGGGGGGGGATTAGGGGACAGTGGCTTCACACGTCCCGGATGTTGCTGCAAGCTGCTGGTTGACGCTCGTGCATGAGCCGGAGAGACTTGAATTCATACTTGGGGAAGGAGGGAAGGAGGGAAGGAGGGATGAGGAGGGGAGGAAGAGGAATGTACAGCAGTTTGACTATATTTAGATCAAAAGGCAGCAGCACTGCTGACACTGACTTTTGTGCTTTGTAAACAAAACCCCCTGGCCTCTTTTCTAAATGATTAGTATTATTAAAGTGTTATTTTATCATATTTAATGAAATAATGGCTCTTAAACTCTCACCAAAGACCTCCAGGGTGAAGGCGACTCCTCGGCTTTCGTGGCCACCAAAAGCCTGATTTGTTTTCAAGAAGCTCTCCTGAGAAGAAAAAAAAAAATCTGTTCCATTCATCCCCCCACATATCCCCCAAACCCCCCTTCTCCCACCACCAGGAGACTCACCTCCTACACGCTTTCAATCTCACCCCATCGCTGTTGGCACTTCCAGCATGCAGCCAACTCTTGTGCCCCGACACGCTGGTTGTCTCTGTTCCCCTAATGTAGAAACAATTGCAGCCTTTCACCTCCAGCCGCCGTGATTTCCTGAGCGGCTCCTTCCCACAAACCCTCCGCCCATCCCCCTCCTCCCCACCACCAACTTGGCTCGGTCGAGGTGATCTTAATTACACGTGTGACCTTGACCGTCCTTGCTATTCCTACCTCCGTGCTTTCTTCCCCCCGGTGGTGATAAAAGACGTGTTGGCGTGCCGCACGTGCGCTTACTCTCATTTAAATTCAAGGTATTGTCATGTTGGGGTTTTTTTTTTGTATGAGGTAAATTGGTTTTTGATGGGGAACCTTGTCCGAGGACAGAAGTTATTATGCCGACCTTCAAACACGGTGCGTGCAGTCATACTGATCGCTCGAAGGTCTGACTCACGGTGTCAGTGAACGGAGTTGCAGGATCTCAAAGGTGCGCACAACTTCCAGCGACACTTGAAGGCATCATGCATGCTTCTTTACCCCCCGCACCCCCTTCCCAGTTTCCACAGCTGGTGAAGTTGAACCAGAAACTTGGACCTCAGATCCCAGTCGTGCTCATCCATCTTGCCAACCTCCAATGAAAAACCTTTTCTAGTCGGCTCTGTTTCTCCGCACTGTGAGGGAACAGGTCTGCAAGTAATGTAAACTACCTTTAAAATCCCCAGAAGAAGAAGAAGAAATACAGGAAGCAAGCGTGATCCCAGCTCTTGCTGATCCTGCTGGTATGCCGGCAACGCTTGGCATGTGTTTTGCGATGAAGGCAGCAAAAAGACAGATTGTTATTTCAGGAGGAGCTCACTTCTCCTCCTTCTTCTTCTTCTGTTTTGTCTGAAAGCTGCTGCGAAGAAATCCGATTCCTCCTGCAGTAACTGCAGACGTCGTCAGCTCTGGACAGCCAGCGAGGGTCAGGAAAAGGTGAAATCAAATCTCGCTCCGATCTCGGGACGCATGTAAACGTTTGCCCTTCGTGGAGTTATGAGTCGGAGAGGTTGATGCTGATCTCCGGGACCGTCCCGGGGAGCGCCGGCATGTTTTAATAAAGGATCTCTGGCATCAGCGCCCGGATTTATTAGGATTCAAATCATTCACTTTGCCTCGTCTCCAAAAGCAGAGCTGAACCTCTCTCTCTCTCTCTCTCTCACTCTCTCCCACTTTCTCTCTCTCTCCCAACACACAGTCACATTTTAATGAAACATCCTTGATATCAGAAACACTGTTTACTTTTATTCTCATAGTTGATAAATAAATCGATAATATTAGATTGTTTTTGTTGATGATTCCTCCTCCTCCTCCGTCCTGCCCTAGCGGCACTCGTGCCGTTCCAATTTTAGATGACCTCCATGGACATTGTGGTGCCCTTTTACACATATTCCTGCGTTATCAGCGCGGCTTCACCGTGGCAGAAGAGACCCTTCAGGCAGAGGAAACTGAAAAACAGATTTGAGGCCCTGGAGAGAACACCAAGAATTCTGTGCGTGTGTGTGTGTGAGATGACCTCCTCTCTTCGTACAGTCCGCTGGTGCAGGGAAAAGTGCCAGACAATGGCTGCGACTGTGGAGGTCAATGAAAGTTTCTTTGTCTCAAGAGAAACAATGGACTCTATCTATAGTTTATTGGCTCGGCGCTCTAAATGGACCCGGCCCAGGATGCTCATTCAGTGTCGGGAGTGTCTCCGGAGGTCCTGCCCAGTCTTTAGGACGACTGATTGTGCAAATTATGGAATGGACTACCAGATGAGGCAGTAAATAGCTATAGTAAGCTATTCTTTACTTCTCATGAATTATAATATGAATGTTTGAATTTCTCCAAGAACATCCTATTTTTCTGACATTTTTGTTTAATTATGTGAGCATAATGTTTCAAATTGATCTGTTTCATATGCAAAGCCAAATGATCTTGTCATTGGGGTAGGTTTACCGTAAGCCTTGACTTCTCACCTATCCTTTTCGTTTGTATGTCTGTCATCCATACGAAATAAAAACAATCATTCATTCATTCAAAGCTACGGCCGCCGCAAGTCTGGCATGACGGCAAAGATGTGAAAGCGGCGGTGACACGGGCGCCTTTGAGTCGCTCTTATCGATATCGTGGCTGAGGAAACTTGTTTGGAGTGAAAAAGAGAGCACTTGGCTACAGTAGGTTGCTGCAGCCACAAATAAACACCGCAAATAATCCATTCGGACACAGTGCGACTGGTGGACGGATCCCATGCTTGCCTGTCGTGACATGCTCCAAGCGGCTGGAATGTTGTTGGCTAGCGATTTCCTAGCCTGCACACACGTTGTGCGCGACATTAGCAGGAAGTTCCCCCGACATAACCTCAATGTAAGTAGCACATTGAGCTGCTTAATGCAGTTTGGTTGATTGATTGATTTTTTTATTTGTTCAGCGCGGCTAACGCGGCTGTCCGCTGCGATGCTGATGAAAGTCATGGTACTGCAGCAGAAATAATCTCATTTAAAGCTTTGTCATCAAACAGACGTGTCGTTACCATGGTTGCCTGACTTGTTCCTTTTATTTAATCCTTTTATTGGGCATCAATGCAAAGCTTAAAGATTTAATTCGTATTACATGATTTTTTTTTGGAGGGCCGGGGGTTGGTCTGTTTTTGGAAAATGATAAGGAAGGAAAAAAAATGCTGCTTTTTAATCTCAAATTACATGTGAGAGTAGCTGCACAAGACTGAACCCACACTAAAATAATGGCCTCCTGCTTAATGGAGACTGTTCTGGTGGGGTAAGGTGTGTGTGTGTGTGTGTGTGTGTGTGTGTGTGTGTGTGTGTGTGTGCCTTTTTTCATTCATAATCGATGGCCGTATGTCTACATCAACTCTGCGGGGACTGAAGCGTGGCGTCCGCACCAATCAGAGAAGGTTAATGGGATAAACATCTCGTCCTTCCTGCAGCAGACGACAGGTGTCACACAGGAGCTGCCGCAGCCCCGGAGCCTGTTATGGATGCTAATCACTGTTTTCACTGGCAGGAGGGGGGGGATTTCTGTTGTTGTTGTTTTTCTTTCTTGGGCACTGAATTTAATTCAAAATTAATCTGTTGCCAGTTTTCATGCAGTGGGCTTCACAGTGAAAGTAATAAATAACAATAATTGACAAAATTAGCCTCAGCCATGCTCAGCTTGGTGATATATTTCAGCTCATTGTGTTGGGTCTTCCGCCTCAGTCCGCTCTGTTTCCAGCCTCTGTTTGCATTGGAAAAGACTTTTCATTGAATGCAGGGTGGTAACAGACGAAGTAAAGTGAAGTACTGTTGAATAACCTCTGTTAGTTTGTGTCTCAAATTCGGCATGACCACATGAACTCACGACCAACTTTACGGTTGTGATGGATTTTTATCACTTTACGGATATGATGTGCGCGCCTACAAGCAGATGTTCTCTTCATGGAAATTCTAAGCATAAGCAATCATAGCATTACAAATATATCCTGTATATACTATACATAGTTTTTTCTTGGATTTTTACTGTATTCCAAGCACCGCCATTGGCTCCTTGAATTTTAGTTTAGTAGTTTCCTTCTATTCTCAACAAAAAGTTCTCTTTGATTTGAACATGATGTCATTTCATCCTATGTGTCGTGAGTAGTGAAACGCAGGAAGCTGCGGTGGAATTTCCACACCCTGACGTGGGTTGGACCCCTCCTGGCCAGAGAACAGAGAGGGCACATTCTGCCCTCTCCCACCCCGCCACCCCCCCACGTTTTCTCTTCTTCCTCCTCCTCCTTCTCCTTCTTCTTCTTCTTCTCTGCCTCCTGCACCTCCCTGCTTTCCCTCTTTATTTTGCCTGGACAATAGGGGCCCGGGCCAAACAATACAAAGAGGAAAGGCCAAGGGTTTGTGCGGCAGCAGCATAAATGGGGGGTGGTCTGAGGTGCTGAGAGGGGGGGCCGAGCGGCAAGAGGGCCTTGAAGTTTTCAGAAGTGAGTGATGGAGGTTTTCTCTTCCCCTGTGGGGGGTCTGATGAGGAAGGACGTATAGAAAATCAGGAGGCGGAGGAGTGTTTGAGGCTGACGTAAGACGTGGTGTTGAGGAGCAGCGACACAGGCTGAGGGGCCGGGGGGGCGGTGTGTGTGTGTGTGTGTGTGTGTGGTTGGGGTGGTGGGGGGAGGGGAGGGGGTCCTGTTTTTGAGGAGGGGAAGAGGTTCAACATTTTCTGCCTGACTGAACCTGAAAGTTGTCCTGCTGAGTTTGGCAAAAAAACAAAACAAAAAAATCTCGGGCTCACTCTGGAAGCACTCACAAACCTGGAAAACAAACATGCAAACAAGAAACCAACAGAACAAATGAAATTTAAAGCTGGAGTCAGTATTAGCTGAAACTGTGCAGAAATTAATGGAGTTCACCTGACTGCACCCGAGCTCTCGAGTGTGGATAATAGATCCAGGAAATGGAAAAGTGGTGGGAAAAAACAGGAGCGCATGTGATGACCCACGTGTGTGTGTGTGTGTGTTTCTGTGTGTGTGTGTGTGTGTGTGTGTAAGAGGGACAGAGAGAGAGGGGAATAGGGGGAATCATTTCCCAGTTGGCTAAAAAATAAGCGAAAAGAAAAGTCTTTCATGATAATAGCACCTCGTGTTTGCTGCTGATTGCAGGGTACCTTAAGCACTTAATTAGGTTTTTTAAAAGCCCATTCAAGTTTAATTTATCAAATATAAAACTGAATTGCGTATTTATAATTCTGTCATAAGTGTTGCCTGTAAAACAAACAAACAAACAAACAAATAAGCAAACAAACAAATATTCATTCATTCATTTTCCATACCCGCTTCTTCCTGAGATCAGGGTGACGAGGGTCTGCTGGAGCCTATCCCAGCTGTCTTAGGGCGACGGCAGGGTGACACCCTGGACAAGTCGCCAGTTCATCGCAGGGCCACATAGAAACAAACAACCATTCACACTCACATGCACACCTACGGACAATTTAGAATGTTCAATTGACCTCACATGCATGTTTTTGGAGTGTGGGAGGAAGCCGGAGAACCCGGAGAGAACCCACGCAGACACAGGGAGAACATGCAAACTCCTCACAGAAAGGTCACAGGCCCGGAATCGAACCCACGACCTTCTCGCTGTGAGGCGACAAACAAATATATTTATTTTTAATATAGATATTTTTTTAATTGTTTATTTGCTTCCCGAAATTCTCGCGGTGTCAAATTACAAAACGAGCATCGGTCCCTTTAAACTTCTAGAAACAGGTTTGCAATGTCGCTCATGTGTACTTGTCACCGTTTCCCCACGAGATTTTCCGTGAACCGGAACTTCGGTGGTTTCTGGTTCCATCTCGTGGCGGAAAAATGTATTGCCGTTATTTGATTGGCACGTCGGAACAAACAGACCTTTGAGCCCTTCTGGTGTTTCCTCTGCTCGGGCCAAGTGGGACTTCATTGTGACTAAAGTGCCCGCTCTTTTCACCTCTGCTATAAATAGAAGGTGGTTTTAAGGGAGCACATCTAATCCACAGTGACAAACTGCTGTCAATCACTGATTATTTTTTTTATTGCAACAACTTACAGCAACAAAACGCATTTATAGACTAATTTTACTTATTTAACTTATAAAATTATTGAACTAATTTTACAGATGTAAGAACAGGAGATAATGGAACGACAAAGGAGTGGTGTCAAACTACTGTGTAGGGCAACTTTTATTTTATATTTATAGATGAGATGCTATACAATGCAAATACATATTGTGAATACGACATTGCAGAACAGAAAAACGTTTTGCCAAATTAAAATTGTCCCAGTTCCTATATGGCATGAAATACTTCCTCGTTGTACAAATCTTTCAAAAACAATTAAAGCTTTAAATCTGCCCATTTTCTAAAAACACTATCCAATATACGTATGTCCCAATCTTTTTTTGCAAATCATCATCAAAGTCCATTAAAAAGAAAGAAACGACGCCGGAAATATGAATAAATAACCAGTCTCTCAGGTTGACGAGAGTGGAAGCTGTCGCTCCACTCGTCCTCCACTGGGTGGCGGTGGTGCGCCACGCCGCTGTTTGCCGGTGGACCTCCTTGACGCGCCGTAGAAGAAGAAGAAGAAGAAGTAACCGGTGCGGTGCCGTGGCGCGGCGCACTGACCGCAGGGAGAGAAGCTCCACGGCGCTGCCGCCACATCGCCATGGGAAACCTGCCGCTCTTTTCCGGGTAACAGCTCCACACGACTGCCCAGACTGTGTGTGTGACAGTGTTTTACTGTGCGAAAGGAACCCGCGTTGTATTGAATTATTTTATGATTCAAAGAGGGAAGGATGCTGCTCCGCACCCGCATTTTCTCTCTCTCTCTCTCTCTCTCTCTCTCTCTCTCTGTGTGTGTGTGTGCGAGCGTACGTGCGTGCGTGAATTAATTATTAATCGGCAGTGATACCTGAATCCCCGAACCGGCTTTTTGTTTCTGTCTCAGGGAGAGTTCATAGGTTTGGAAATACGGCGAAACCAGGGTGTTTCCGCTCCCGCTGCAGTCCTGCGATATTAATCCGCTCATGTTTTATCAGACAAGATGGCAGCCCCTGAATGCATCATCCGTTCCGCCACACACTTTGTGATCCAAAAAAGATATATATTTTTTTTGGCCGTGCAGCATGCGGTCATCTCAGAGCAGTTTATAAACAATGAACCTCGAATACAACTCACTTTAATCTCTTGCGTGATAAGAAATAAAGGCCCCATGTTTCTACTCGTCGTGCGTGCTTGCACCAATGGCCCTGTGTGGCGTCATAAAAACCGCAGTCATTCCTCTCCCAGGTTAGTATTTAGTGACCACACACCTCCAGGCCAGGTGTTGACTCCGCCCTCTGGCAGACTGGCTCAGCTGCGTCACTGCAGCAGACTGGCAGCTACACTCCATCACTCCAGCCAGAGGCTATAAACAGAGGGCTAAATGTGCTGCTTCACTCGAGATGTTTGCCGGAATAATTCGTAAAACAAATCTGCTCCCTCTGAAAGAATGTTAATAGAATATTCCTTTAATGAAAAATGATAAAACATCATAAATCATGAAAAATATGAATCCAGTCTCTTTGTAAAATGAGACTTGAATGAGATTTTCATATATTTCCCCAAGAACTATAACTCTGGTTTTATAGTTCAATATTAAGCTGTTTTAATATTCAAGTTAGTGTAAAAGAAGTTTTTTAGTATCATTTAAATCTGCTTAAATACTCGTGACTGAATTTCTTTAAGGCTTTTTTTTTATGCATGCTGAGGAAGTTGCAGACACCTGTCGGCACCAAAGCTGCACAGCTTTAATTCAGTAAATCAGGGCGGGAAGGCAGACGGGGATTGTGTAAATATCAGCTAGGACACGGCCACGAGGTGTGAAGGTCAGCGGCCAGTGGAAAGAGTGGAAGCGAGCTGCCGGATCTCCAGACACGACTCGCTGTGTGAGAGCTCCGTGTGCCGCTCAGCATGCCGCTTAATGTGCCGCTGTCGCTGGCCTCCAAGGCAGAAAGGTGATATTTCACAGGACGGTGTGAACAGCTTCTTACACGGGGCTAAAAATATCACGGCAGCTCTGAGGGAGGGAGGGAGGCAAGAAGAGGAAGCAGTCGTCTTTTGTTTTATTGTTTTGAATTATATTTCACATGTTCAGTTTATAGTTGGTTTTTTTTTATTTATTACTTCCTAAATTATTTATATTTTTTCTTGCATTGACATAGACACACAAGTTTAATTAATGTGTACAGTGACTGTGAGTAATTTATTAATAGTGTAATGTTCTATTTTGCTAAAATCTGATAAGTACACTACCAGTCAAAAGTTTGGACACGCCTGTTTCTTCTTTATCTTTACTACTTTCTACACTGTAGGTACACACTAAATACATCAAATATATGACCAAGATATGTGGATTAATGTGACAAAAGAAAAAAAAGTTAAATACCTAAATATGTTATGTTTTATATGTTTTGTATGAAGGGTGGCTATTCTAGATCATCTAAAATATAAAACTTGTTTGAGTCATTTCAAACTTTTTTGTTTAATACATATTCCAAATGTGTTCATTCATAGTTGATGATGATGCCTTGAGTGATAATCTACAATGTAAATAGTCATAAAAATGAAAGACAAACAATTAAATCAGTAGTGTAATGTGTCCAAACTTTTGACTGGTAGTGTGGGGGTTACATTTCTGAATACATATTTTCTCCCTTTTAAAACCTTTTTATTTTTTGGCCATTCTCTTTGACTAAAAAGAAAGTATTTTTCAGCAGATTAAAAGTAAACATCCGAACGTAATTTTTTTCACTACCAATGTATACACAAAGACTTCTAAAATTGTGAAAAAATGAAAGCAAAATAAAGCAAAATTAAGCAAAAATAAAAAAAGGGTGTGACTGTGACCTTTTGCCCTCTGTTCCAGCCCCAGCAGCCAACCAGGCGGCGGTGGCAGCAGCTTTACCACCAGGAGAATCAGCAGTGGCATCACTTACTACTACACTCCTGTCTCAGACGTTGCACCAGCTGAGGAGTCACCAGCCGGCGGCTCGCTGCCCTCAGCTGATCCCTCCTGCACTCCGCTGCTCCCTGATTCAGCCGGGCAGCCCACCTCGCGTCCCCTCCTCCTCTTCTTCTCCTGGCTCGGGGCCCAGCCGGGGCCCGTGGCCAAGTACCGCGACCTCTACCTGGACCGCATGGACGTGCTGGTGGTGCAGAGCGGCGTCATGCACTTCCTGTGGCCTCGCTGGGGGCGGGACTACGGCCTGGAGGTGCTGGGGGTGCTGGAGGAGCCGGAGTTCTCCGGGAGGCCGCTGCTGGTGCACGCCTCCTCCATCGGCGGCTACACTTTCACCCAGATCCTGACCCACATCGCCCGGGGTGGGAGGGAGCACGCGGCGCTGGCGCAGAGGGTGGTGGGCCACGTCTACGACAGCCTGGTGGTGGGCACGCTGGAGCACATGGCCATCGGTGAGTGCGAGTGGCGCCGGCTCGGGTTACATTTGTCCCAGGGCCATTAAATAATTGAATCAGCTGACCTGCTGATCCAGTTAGTGAGGGCTGCAGGTAACAGCTGCGGCTGCAAAATAAACAGATTTTGCATTCATGTAAAGCTGGAATGTTTTTGTGTTTTACCTTTACTTTCTTAAATATAACAATATGTTTAATATTATTGTATGGTAAATGTTTATGCAATATGTCTAAAATGGGAAAAGGTTATTCTTAAATCATTTTAAAATATTTTATATATTTTAAAATAATAATATATTTTGAAAATTAAAAAAATATATATATATTTCTATTAAAAATTGTATTTTTATTCTTATGGTTTGATCTTGATTTAGCATGTACACATAATTATATATAATGTTAATATTATTATTGTGTTATAAAGACGAGAGAGAAAGCAACTGATAGCCACCACTTAAACAGATTTAATTGTAACGGTCTGACACTAGCTGCGTTTCCATTACCCCTAGAAAAAAATATAACACAAATATCGCAATAAAGAAACTGGTCGTGGAAACGCCTAAACTTTGAAAAACCTCAAATATGGCTAAAAGGTTTTGACGCTCTCAAGAGATGCTTTTTCAGACGCATACATATAGCGGTATATCGCAAAAGTGTCACCAAATGTGACTTATGGGGTCATGTGACCAGTTCACTTCAAGTGAAAATGCAAAGTGGGGTCTCGAAGGACGAGATTTTTCAAGAATTGAACTGCTTATGCGCTTCACGCCATTCAATGGAAACACCTGCAAATCACACTTGTACTTTCTCGAAATTTTAGAAATATCGCCTTTATTTTGCGAAAAACACGGAAACACAGCTACTGTGTCTGTGGTTGTGCAGGTCTGGGGAAGACGCTGGTGCCTCGCTTCGAGGGCCTCATCAAGAACGCCGCCATGCTCTACTTCTGGCTCTTCCGCTCGCACACGGCCGACTTCTACAACGACAGCATCCTGGTTTTCCACAACTGCCCCGTCACCTCGCCAGCGCTCTTCTTCTCCAGCGAGGACGACGCCCTGTGTGACCAGGCGGTCATGCAGCGCTGCATCGACAACTGGCGGACCAGGGGCGTGAGCGTGGAGAGCTGCAAGTGGAAGGAGTCCGTGCACGCCGCCCACATGCGCTGCCACCCGGAAGACTACCGCAGCACGCTGGAGAGCTTCCTCAACTCGCTGCCCATCTCACTTTAAAAGCACAGACAGGAAGTGCCGGGCTGTTTCTCTCGATGCCCGACTGAGTTCTGAAGGAGCACTTTGACTATTTATCTTTTTTTTTTTGCTTTTAACTATGTAATTTAAAATCTATTTATTAGATTCTTTCTTTTGATGTGTCTCTTTGTTGTTGCGGTTACATGATATGAAACGTTTTATAAGTCGAGATAGACATTTTGTCTTGATGCGCATGTTTTGCACAAGGACTGTTGAGGTGAACTGACTATCAAGTTTCTGCACTCTGAATAAAACCAAACAGTTCAACTACTGCATCTCTTCTTTGCCTTCTTCACTGTACAGTCATGTTTTTTTGTGTGTGTGTGTGTGTGTGTGTGTGTGCGTGTGCGTGTGTGTGTGTGTGTATTGTGTGCTCAGCTGGTGTCAGAGATTGAACGCTGATAAAAGTTTTGTAGTGTGACAGAGCTGTAAAACATTTTAAAGACCAACAGCCACTTGGGCACTGATCTGACTGATGAAGGTCACTTATTCACTTCACCTGACGAGTGAACGTTGGAAATGGCGACATCTGCTGCTGAAACAGAAGGCGCATATTCCTCCCTGGATAACAACAAAGAGTATGATTGATCACATTGTAGTGTGATAATATACTATCCCTGTGTATCCCACAGTGTCGGTTTTATTCTGTTGAAGTTCCAGTTGTTCGTGTCCACAGGACTGCATATAATATAGAAGTATTTTCATTTTGTTATTATAACGTAACATCTTACGTTTTTTTTTTTTGCTTTTAAATCTGAGTAAATCAGGATTATTTTTCCTTTTCTGATGGCCAAAGAAAAATGACCAATGCATCTAATATATATTTGATCAAAACGGATATTCAAAGACCCTATGAGACTCTTTTTTTTTATTTGTTTCTTTATTAAAAGTTTCTTTTTGATCTGTGTTGCTTTCCCCTTGAGCTCGATGATATGCTCAAGACATTGAATTTTCAAAAGTTTCATTATCAAAAGTGTAAATCTACATGAATCCCCGTATTATTGCACAGACATTGAAAATATTCCTGTCAAAAATGGAAGCAACAATGGAATCAAGCATTGGCTTGAGTGTAAACATTTCACCACATTCCTATCATCCAGTATGCAAAACATCAGGCCAGTAAGGGAGTGAAATTATTGCTTGAATTCTAAAAAGAAAAAGAAAGAAAATTGGTAGAGAGATAATACACACGAAACATCATAGTGCCAGAGAGAGACAACTTGTTGATTAAACTGAGCTGGTGCAAAAACAGGCCTCCAGATACCAGACCTGTGTGATTCAAGGTCAGGCGCCTCAGCAGACCTTGAGCATGTCCTCATGGAGAAGAATCTCCTCCAGGTAGCTCTGCACCTTGTCCAGAATCGTGTAGAGTTGGGTGACAAGGAAGCGGATGCTTGCCCTCCCTGCTGTGGGTCTCTCCTGGACGGGACAGTTCATGGTGCGGGCGTAGGAGCACACCTGTCTCTCCAGGCCGAAGACGTCGGTCTGGATCTGGGCGAGCACCTCCATGCTCTGCAGCTCCGGGTCCTGCAGGCCCAAGTAGTGGCAGATGCCGGTCAGTCCCTCCACGGAAGGAGTCAGGGGCTTTGTCTGTGTGGACTGTGTCCACTAAACGCACAGATGACAGAAGCTGCATGTGAATCACTGGTTCAGAATCAGCCAGAGAGAATGTTGGGCGCTCCCCGTACCCTTGTGCGGAGATTCTTAATGTGGACCAGGGTGATCCGAGCCATGCTTGTGATTGTCCTGATTCTGACTGGGTCTCCATTCGAGGGGGACGCTGCGAGAAAGAGACAAACACAGAGCAGGAGGACATGCATCCTGGGAGACAAGTCGTGGAAAAAAAGATGGAGAATTTCTCTGTCACATTTGTTGAAAATATAATAATAATAACACAATAATGATAAAAGCAATAATAATTATCATCATTTGTATTGTAATTCTTATTTAAGAAGAGGAGGAAGAGATGATCACTATCTAAATGTATTGTCATTTGACATAATAATAATATAACATATTATATATGTAAAATACATAATATTAATAAATGAAATATAAACATAGTGACAATATAGGGATGTTTATATTCATTTTTTTGTGTAAATGTATTGTGGTAAATTAAATGAGGATTGGTATTAAATTGTATTTTCCAAAACACAAAAGGAATTAGTTAAATTATTTTTTAATCAATATATTTTATTGAATAATTAATAAATAATTTCTAACAAGCAATGCAGGAGGCACATGTCCTTACAAAAGTCCTCACTAAATTTTCATTGACTCAATAAACACCGTACTAATAATTTTACAACCAACATCTAACATAAGGTGTTATGTTAGATGTTGAAAAATGTATATAAACACACACACATTTGTGTATACATGTATATATATATATATATATATATATATATATATATTTATACACTTGTATATATAAATACATACAAATATGTATAAACTACATTGGTGAGGTTTTTTGAAAATGGGAAAACAGTCCCAGATGACAATCTATGAGTTCTTCTGAAGTGAAAATCAAACTCTGGTCCTACCTGTGGCCTCGGACTTGTGGCTGTGATCCTGCTGCACCAAACCACTGGGGCACAAACGCTCCTGTCTCCTCTCTGAAGGTTCTCCCCCATTTAAATAGTCCAGGCTCTAGACTGGCATGGAGTCTATAACGGCGGCCCTGTCACATTCTCCCCACTCCCACGAGGTAAAACCTGGCCAGCAAAGTCAATTTAGTCTTATCATCAGGAAAATATTGTGAATAAAGGCATCGTTCTGAGTCAGATTCCTGGAAGCAGCGCGCGTGTGGACTTAAGCCCATCTCTGATGTCGTACGTCAAATCTTGAAAAATGTGTGGGCTGATAAATGCAGAAATTCCAAAGCCTTTTGCTCTAAAGCAGACGTCAAGGTGTGCACGGATGGAAAGCATTGTAACTGGACAGTGAGTCACCGTCTCTATGTCCGTCGCACAACACTCTTTGCCTTGCAAGCTGTTTCAAGAGTTTTGAGACGTGCAAACGGGAAATAGATCCCGTCTTTGTTGGAAGGTGGTGCCTGTGACGCTCCACCAGCCTCCTGCTGTTCTTATCGCTGAGGCAAAAACACAGAAAGAAGACAGCAAACATGCAACAAACTAGGATTGATGTGTGGTTTTTTAAAATCATTTCCTGCAAAAGGTGCCTTCTTTGAGCTGGTTTTGTTGCCCTGACGTCATGCAGCACGGATGCATGTGTGCATGTCTGGCATGCTTTGAAGAGATTCTGAGTTGCAAGATCCTCCTTCCTAAACAGGTCAACTTCCTTTTCAGCCTCTCACGTGGACTCTTAAACGTTGTGGTTGCGCCTTAAAAAAATGTTTGCGCTTTTTATTTTTAGCGTCCAGGGAATCCCCGCTATGCTAATTTTGGGTTATTTTGCGGAAGGGAGAATAACAACAACTGTTGGGACTCCTGTTGGGACTCCTGAGAGTAATTTTCTCACCTTCTGATGTCTGTCTGACGTTGAGTAGTGTGCTGGTGATGCCAAAAACATCCCCTTCAATTCAAACTGCAGCCAAAGGTTAAAACAAAGCCCTGCACAAAAAAGACAAGTTGATTGCTAATGTTTATCAATTACGAAGCACTTTTTTCCAAATTCCTTTTAACTTTGCTATATTGTGTACACTGTCGAACTTTTGGCCCCAACTCTAATTAAGACCCCGATGGTGCATCCTCGTGATTCTCAGAACCTCTGTTACTGTCGGCCGTTAAGGGGAGCCAGTGACTGATGTTATTGAGTCAATTATAAGTCAATTATTTGAGTCACAAAGAACACAAATACTGCGTCCTCTTGACGTGAGAAAGGATGACGCAAAAAGGAAAAAATGCCAAAGCTCATGAATGGTGGCGATACAGACATATAAACAAGATGGACAAGGGAGTGAACCATTCCTTAGAATTTGCGGTCTGTTTTGGTCAGTTCCAGTAAGCTGAGCGTTAGCTGCCGTGTTTTTATGACGAACTTTCAGAGCAAAGGCAATGGCCACGGTTGAGTGGGTGCGACTACAAAGCATAATGCTCTGAATTCCCAAATACACTGACTCACATCAAGAGCGGCGAGTTTCTCAAAAGAAACGGCCGAGTCCCAAATGGGCTCGGCCATTTCTTCACAACCCATTTTACAAGAGTTATGATTCAACTATTGATTTCAAAGCTTCATGTAACATTTGGAGGAAGCTTATTGCACAAAAAGGTGCACGATATGTTTTAAGTTGCTTTAATTCATAGTGAAAATAATTTATATGTGCACAAAGTGAAGCCGCCACTTGTCATGCGACGTGCACAGAACAGCTGATAAATACCCATAATTCCTTTTCCTGTTACCTCCGGTGAGCTGAAATGCCTGACAATTTAATTCACTCAGTGGTGTAGTCTATGTCATACGCAGGTATACGCCGTATAGGCACTAGAAAAGGTCCCAAATTATCGTGCAACAACTAATAATGCTCAAAGATATGTATCCGTCTGTTTTTTTTTTTGACACAACGTTCACCTTCCCTTTCAAGAATGTGATTAAAATGATGTTTTATGTTCTGATTTTTTTTGAGAGTCAGCCATTGCTTTAGTGCCGCTTCAGAAGATTTGTTTGTATTTGCACTCGATTGCTGAAACCTTACTTTTTTTTTTATATACAAGTGTGTTAATTACCTTCTCATTTTTTTCTTTAACAAATTAGTCGTGTGATTGCTGTTCGTCCGTTAATTAAAGTCCAGCTGTAAATGACCTATATGTTCTATATCGTGTGTTGCTTACAATACATTCATATTTAGACAACACATAATCACTCTTTCATGATCTCACTTATATGTGGATGCTGGATACTTAATGCATTACTGAGCATGATGGTGGTTCTTATTTTGTGTTTTTATAAAGCAGCTGCAGCTGGACAGGTGAGTACGTGGCTGGTGGGGGGGGGGGGGTACCTACTAGAATAAACTACACTACACCACTGAATTCACTCCCATCATTTTGATGTGACTGAAGCAAAACAGAACAAAAAACAACAACGAAACAAAACCACTTCAGGACGATGTGACGCCGTGGCGGCTGCAGTACCTCAACCAGCCTCTGGAGAGCTACATTTAGCCAGAGATAGGCGTCTCGCCGCTCTGACGTCCCTCCGTCGTTGTTCGCCTTGAAATCAAGAGAATCCAACAGCTGCAGTCCTTCGCCTCACACCTGACGTCATCACTTTAGCGATTCTGATACTTTTTAAAGCATCTATGGACTGCATTCCTTTAGGGGAAAAAAGGTTTGAACCAAAGCATATGAGTTAGTATGTAAAGGGTTGCTGATATTTTTGGTTTTCAGAAATTTATATTGATATTTTTTTGTCTTTCCCTCATCATTATTTGATTGGTTTAACAAACAAAGACGGAAAAAAACGTTTGGTCCAGCTGCACAGCCGCTTCCAGATGACATTCACTCTCTCACAAGTTGACTAATGGAGGCTCGACGTGCATCCAGCGAGCCGCTCTGGTGGCGCAGATGAGGCGCTGTCCTATTTCCCAGGGCGCTGCGTGACACACTAATCGCGGGCCTGGCCTGGCTGGGCCGTGATTCAAGCGGGATGATTCCAACTCGCCGGCCCCGAAGGTCAACGATACACACACACACACACACACACACACACACACACACACACACACACACACACACACACACACACACATGTGTGTGTGTGTATTTCTTTCTTTCTTTTTTTTGCAGGGGAGGGGGTCAATTAATGGAATGCGGAGGACGAGAGCTCGGGCCGTTTGTGAGGAAGATGCATGTTACAGAATGCGCCTATGGAAAAAAAACTTGCCAAGTCTTCTTCTTCTTCTTCTTCTTCTTCTTCTTCTTCTTCTTCTTCTTCTTCTTCTTCTTCTTTCTGCTGCTGCTGACTCTCGCTTAGCTGCCTGGATGGCCGAGAAGTCATCAGAAACACTCCGCCACTTTAATATTTCAATCGTTTGTATGCCGAGTTCGTGTTTGACGTCAGGTTTTGATCGCTCACACTGCTTGTTGCGGCGCAGCTGCAGTGCCGCATGTGGGCATCATTGAAGGGAGACGATTTCCCGTGAGGCGATTCCCTAAAAAAATAGGATTTCTGAAGTTTTGAGACACGCAAATAATTGAAGACAAAACACACTTGTCGTCTTGGCACCACCTTTATTTGACGTGTCACAACCATGCAGCTCACAAGTGACATAACCCTGCACAGGGTTGAAACAGCGAGTCAGTTTCATGTTTTTCCTGTCACCTGCCAGAAGGGGGCGATAGCGTTCTTAGTGCCACGGTGTTGGTATAGGGTGTGGGCCAAGGACGTGCATAGGCGAGGAAAGAGTACCTGATACTTTGGCATGAACTTGCTGTAAAATAAAATGAAGTTGTAGATGAGAGCGCAGTGCGGAGAATGTTAGTTAGTAAAAATCCAGCAAATTGACGACGCAATATGACCCTTTGCTTCATTTCATGATCTTGATCGAAGACATGCAGTCGGTGTATAGATCATTTAGAACAGATGTAGCCATTCAGTGGGCCATCAGTGGTTTTACATATGTATAATATGTACATGTATATATGTACATATATGTATGTATGTGTGTGTATACATATATGTAAATATAAATATATTTGTATATATGTATGCATGTATTATATGAAGATATATATGAAGATCAGAGAAAATCATTTACTGTTGCTGCTATTAGGAAATAACATTTTTGTGTGCACAGTGCAACCCCCCCCCTGCCCCAAGCAATGAAGTTGTGTGGTTAGCGTGAGCGTCCTCATGCGTGCACACAGAGCCGCCTCGGGTTTTTAACGTGGATTTATCATGGGAATCTAAGATCCTCTATTTTTATTTGTAAGGCTGTATTTATAGAAGATGCTATTTCAGTGGTGCAGCCTGATGACGCAGGCCGTCCTGCGGATTCTACAGCTCCAGTGCAAACTCAAACTGTTTTCCTGGATGTTCATTTCATCTCCCAGCGCTAACAGGAAGTGTCGCTTTACACCCCTTCGATCTGAAATTTGAGTGAGCAAACCTCCTGCCGGTTACTTACTGTAAGGAGGCCGTTTGTAATTGGAGTTTTCTCCCAGTGTCTTGGGTTTGGAGGCATCCTGTGCGACGTCTTCCTTCATGGAAAAAAAAAAATCACGCTCTTGCCTTTCGTCGCTGATCATAGAGCCACGCCTAAAACTCAGTGCTGTGCCTCTTACATCTGGAGAAGATCTTCAGCAGATTACAGGGAGTCGAACAAATAAATCTCAGAGTGGAGACGACGGAGATACTTACCGCCTCGTCTGAATGTCAGAGAAGCAGGACGTCACACCCTGATGCCTGAATCCAGTGCAGATACTTTTTGGGGTAAGGGCTTCCTGGCTACTGCCTGAGGAACAGCAAGCCCAGACCGCAAAAAGACCCACAAGGGACAAACACATTGACTTGATTGTCAGGTTGCGAATGCGTCATCATCTACGAGGGGGAATAAAAAAGGAGTTATGAGCATATCGCGTGCATGCGAGGAATTTTCTCAGACAGGGTGGAAAGTTCACGACATAGGGATAGAAACAATTATTTATCAAACAGATGCCAAACGGCTGATTTGTTGCCTCCAGTCTCCACTAGGACGTTACCTCGGTCCAAACAGCTTGAAACATGAAGGATGATTAATTTTGTCTCAGAGCCTTTGTTGACTTTAACCTTGTTTTATTTGTAAATGTGCAAAGAAGAACAAAGTTGCTCAACATTAAACAGCCCACCCAGACATCCAGAGCTGAAAGCGGACAAATAAACATGAGAATGGAGTAAATTTTATCCTCTGAGTTGTGGATGAGATTTGCATTCCCCTTTGATTTCCACCTTTAACTGCCCCTTTGTCAGGCACATTGAGGGAAATCAAACGAAAAACAAATCTTTGACCCGAACTCAGTCACAACCCAGACGCTATTTCACTTTTTTTTTTTGACAAAAGCCATTAGGATATTTAGTCAATCACACCACAGGGAGGGTTGAAACTGGTCTTTCGCAGCTTAAAGCAGAACAAATGAAAGGATTCAGTGAACCTAGTCCTTTTACTGGCTCGGAATCAGAAATGTTTTCTGATATGACTCAGAGTGTAAAACGTCAAATCAGAGATGAATGCTACTCGATTACAGAAATGAAAAATGACAATGATTAAATAAAAAATGCTCCTAAAGATGTTTTCACATTGGATGGAAACGAGGTTGTAAATCCAGCTGCTCTGGGAGTCGTGTCCTGCCACACCCTAAACTGAAGTGACAATTTCTTGCAAAGCCGTCATCCACAAAAAAGCTCCTCTCAAAGCACCTGTGGAAGGTTCCGTGTGAGACGGTGTAAGTCTGCCGTTCGCTTCCACTTTTCTCAGCCAAAGTGTATTAAGGCAATTCGAGTAACAGCGTCTTTCATCCCAATGTGTCATTTTCCCACTTACAGTGTGCACATTTCACTTAAATCCCAGAAAAAATGAGAAGAATATCATTAGTTTTATCCTTTACATCAACACTTTTATGAAATAAACCCCAACCCCTTTTCAGTAACAAATGTGCAGTAATTTCCAAGCTTCTGGGAGGATTTTTTCCTCAGAGAGGCTGTGCGGTGTAAAAAGAAGAGGTGCACTATATTCCTAATCACAGAGGCACATTCCTGTCCGGAATAGAGGTGCGTCTTTGCAAATAAACCTACACATTTTGTTCTCTTAAGTGAATTTTCCCTAAACACAATGTGTAGATCCACTGGGTGCGCAGGTCAGCATTGAAAGAAAAAAGAAAAAAGAAAAAAAAGGCACGCTCCAGTAAAGAACAATTTCAAAGCGTGCTTTTTTTTTTCTTTCTTTTTTTAAAATCATTATTATGTCACGAGAGCGTGCATGGCATCACTTGACCACATCTGGAGTTTGGGTCCCCTGTATATGTATATATTTATAAATGACTGTTACGTCAGGCCCAAGGCAGACGGATGGGATGGGGTTAGTTGGGTGGGTGGCTAGGCGGGGGGGACGGGGGACTAACAGACGGGACCATCTGCACACGTAGGCATCTGCCACACTTACCTCACCAAGTGCGTCACATGTAGAGGAGGGGTGGTTGATGGGGTGGGGAGGGGAGGGGAGGAAAGGAAAGGGTGGAAAAAAAGAGTCACTTCCTCTATTGCTCTTTGTCTAAATTTGTCCCACATTTGCCTCAGTTTTTTATTTTTTTGACACACTCACGCAGCTGATTTTGAACTAAAACTTGAAGGACGGTGTGATCGTGACAATGAACTCAGGTGAGGCCCACCCTGACCGGTAGTGCAGCCAGGGTGGTCGGGTAGGGGGGGCAGGGAGCTGTCCGTGGTCCTGACAAAACACACAATTTGCGCTGGGAGCTGTCCGTGGTGCTGAAAGCGGCTGTGTGGTGAACGCCCTGCACGATCCCCGGGTTTGCGGGGTGGGTGGGGAGGTGGGAGGGAGTGGGGTGGGTGGCGAGGAGGGTGGTGTGGGGGGTTGGGAGTTGAGAGTTGCAGGGCTTTGGTTGCA
This sequence comes from Thamnaconus septentrionalis, assembly GCA_009823395.1. NCBI lineage: Eukaryota > Metazoa > Chordata > Actinopteri > Tetraodontiformes > Monacanthidae > Thamnaconus > Thamnaconus septentrionalis. The sequence continues at coordinate 25,060,475 of CM020502.1, read as the reverse complement.
ATTGACAGAAAGCACATCTAAAACATGAAAAGGAAATGATGTCAAAGGCTCAAACGGGCATCTTCGAGATGGTGGTGGTGGTGGTGGTGGTGGGCTCGTGGGTGACTGGTGGGAGATCACGACGGGATGTGCAGTCCAGAGGACTGAACTGATCGTTGCATGAATTGGCACTTGTTGCCTTTCGAAAAGCCGAGTTGTCTGCGTGCGTGCGTGTTTGTGGGTGAGTGTGTGTGCGTGCGTGCGTGTTTGGAGAACACTCAAATTCGCCATTCCCCTAGAAGAAGTGTCGTTAGTTGTTCAAGGCTTTGCGCGCGCGCGCGCACACACACACACACACACACACACACACACACACACGGTAGAAAGTAACCTTGTGACAAAACGAAAATTAAACCATTTTGCTTCTTTCTTTCTTTTTTCTTTCTTTTCTTTTTTTTTTTTTTTTTTTTAGATACACGTCCCACGATTCGAATGAAAACTCACCGGTGCTGTTTCCAACATTTACGACCCCGGGAGTCGTGAGATGCGCCCGGCGCCGCCGCCAAGGCGAGCCGAGGGTTTGCAGTATTTGCCACAGTCAGATCACACTCGGTCTTCCGGAATAAATCATCCGTGCACCGCGCTAATCCCATGTCGCCGTCATTCCGCGGTGGAGAACAAACACGTCGTCGTCGGGCTGCAGGGTTTTTGTGGGTGCACGCCGGTGTGAACGGGGGCTGCAGACGCGGGAGCCACGTCTCCGGCGCTGCGGTGAACGATAAAGAGCAGCGAGCAACTCAGTGAAAGTGGACACTTTGGGTGTGCGTGCGTGTGTGTTTTTTAGGCTTCGTTTTAAATTTAGATGCATCATATGCTGTTACTGCTTTCTTTTAAAAAAAAAGAACGGAACCCTCTTCCTCTCCTATATATTTTTTTTTATATCGTCGACACGAATCGAGAGAGAGAGAGAGAGAGAGAGAGAGAGAGAGAGAGAGAGAGAGAGAGAGAGAGAGAGAGAGAAAAAAGCTCACAGCGACGTCAAAAACAAACTCGGGGGTGAATTTCTCAATGGCTCTCTGTGCTGCGAAGGCGACGCTGTCTGCAAGCACGAAAGCGGAGCTGCTCCTCCACTCACGCGCGACAATAAGCCATATAGGAAATCACGATGATGATAATAGTCATGACAACAACAACAACAACAACAACAACAACAACAACAACATTAATAGAAATAGAAATTGGCTCACCGAGTCATCACCGATCCGAGGAAGCGTGCACCATTTTCCCCGCCGCCGCCCCCTTCCCCTTTTACCACCCCCCCACCCCCCATTTTTTCCCTCCAATAATCCCTGAGAATTTGAACGGCACCTATTGATATGCAGCAGTAGGATTCCCCCCCACCACCACCACTACCATTGCCACCACACCTCCACCCTCCCTCCATCCTTTTCCCTTCCCAAGACGTCAGTCGCCGTTGCCTCCCATTCATTTCGGTGCACCCCCACCTCCATCTACACCCCCTCCCCATTTATTTTTATTTCTAAATACTTAATCCATTCGGTCCTCCTCCCTTCCCCCCTCCTCCTCCACCTCCTCCTCCCGCCACTCAGGAAAAACGCTGCAAAAACCTCTAATGGAAGCCACTCAATTCCTCCAGTCTGCTTCTTGCTGGTGACCTGCATTGACGTCATTGCGTCATTAGGTTTCCCCTGGAAACACGGGCGAGCCAAAAATAGCAACACATTAATTCCAAACCCTGGCCTTGGGGGAGGGGGCGGTGTGTTTGGTTGGTCGGTCGGTCGGTCGGTTGGGGGGAAGGGGAGGGGGGCTGTGGGGGTCTGTTTTTTGTCGCTGCTTCTTTTCAATAATCCATATTCTTCTGCCCTATCAGAATCATCCCCTCCCCAGCCCCGCTCGGCAAAAACACACATAAAGCCAAATGATAAGGGCTTTGAGACGCATATAAAGCAATAACACGAGGCTGTTTTATCCGTGCGTCAACCCTTTTCATCCTTTTATTTCTTTTAGCGTGAATGAAATCAGATAAATATTTTATTGTGTGCATGGGCACATTTTTGTGAGACTTTATTCCCCACAATTCCATTTCCAAATATTCTAGTGAGATGTGGATTTATCTTTTTTTTTTTTTTTTAAGGCTCTGTATCCAGGTTGGCCATTAATTTCCTCTGGTCTTGCTTCTTTGTATTTATTAAATGATCGCCAATTACTATATCTTAACTTACTGCACATTTAGCATTGTTACGCCAACCAATGTGTTTCAAATATTATTTAGTATTCACTGAAGCCATCTCAGTCTCAGCCTGATACGTCAGTTAGTCCAGAAGGAGGAACTGCTCTAATTTTTGCCGTGTTGTCCGTTCTTAGTCCCTGACAATGTGCAAAGGAAAACATGTTGAAAGTTGTGTTGCCTTTCATTCATGGCAGTCCAATCAAAAATCTTTTCTGCCATGAGGCATTTATGCATTGCTTGACGTCTGATACAGTCATTGTACGAGCATGGAGAACCAGCAAGTAAGTGTACTATTGTGACGTATATGTGAAATGTCATGAAAACAAGCAAAGGACCGATATGATGCAGAATGCACTTTATACTACTTTACCATGTGTCTTTAGCTTGTCAGTGAATTCATAAGAAAAATGTCCATCCTTTACTTCTTCTACTTCCATCTTTTTAGGAAGTATGATTCTAAAATACGCCGGCCTTGAAATCACCCTCTTGTGATGTCACATAGGGCACTGATACCTCTCCCATGTGACCACACCCCCAGCTAGGTGTTGGTTCTTTCCATTAGGAATGCAATGTTTCTGTCCAGTAAGTTTAGCAAGTGGATGTAAATGCAAAACTTAATATGCTGTTTCCATAGCATTAATGACTCTGGGCTCATCCCAGATCTGAAAAACAGCCTAATATCGGGCCATTTAAACCATAGGTATAGTGAAATTGACTTTGAAAGAGGTAATTCCTGTAATTATTTAAGTGAATAATGCCACAAGGACAGCGGTAATGCCCCAAGAGTGCTGGACACGAGACAGACTGATATTTGACACGAGTTAGACACAAATTCTTGATGTTTGCTCACAGACGAATGTGATTTGGTGAATGATTCATGCTCACAGAGAAATATTTACTTTGATGAATTCTGATGAGCTTTTCCAAACCCTGTAGCGAAACAAAACAAATAACATGCAAAGTATGAAGAAAAGACAACAATAAAACCCTGATATGACTCACAATAAAGTAAATAAAGTTTATTTGCCATATGCTGTCGAACACCTAATTTTGGAATGTCACTATATGGCATTATAGTGATGAAGGGAATGTATGACTTTCTGTGTTCTAATTAGATTCCATTTCAGACTCCCTGCTATTATTTTTTTTTCTTTGCAGATCGGGGCTGGCTGTTAAACAGGAAACCTCTTAAGTCGGCCGATTCATTCATTGTTCTTGTACTCATGTAGTCATTCATGTGCTCCTCTCCCTAATCCATTCACATATCCGGGGCAGCCACCTTTTGTCGTGACGCAAAGCCCTGCTCCATTTAATCGCCTTATCCTTGTGTATCGGCTCCGATGATTTCGGATCAAGTAAAACGCATGAGGCACACAAGCACACGCACACAGAGGGAGCCATGCACCGCTGCTCACAAATTAGGCACGCGTTCGCATGCACCCGCATCAGCCTCGTAACACCCAGCTGCAGGCACGCGATCTGGCACGTGTGTGGTGACGCTCTCAGTGACGACGAGGCGTCAAGAAGGAAGTGGAGTGCAGGGAAGGCACCAAATAGTGAAAGATGAAGGACGATTTTCCAACTGACCTCAAAAGAATATCTATCAATCAATCAATCAATCAATCAATCAATCAATCAATCAATCAATCAATCTATTTATCTATCTATCTATCTATTTATCTATCTATGTATGTATGTATGTATGTATGTATGTATGTATGTATGTATGTATATACAATCTTGCATAATTAAATGCATTACACAAACGAACACTGATTGTGACCAAATCTCCTCCCATGGTCGTATCTTAACTGTATACAGTATGGCAGCGCGACAATTTTTCTCTCTCCAGTGGCGTCGCGTGGTACTGCAGCAAACCCCCCCCCAAAAAAAACAACAAAACAAAACAAAACAAAACAAAAAAAAAAAAACCCTTCGACCAAAAAAAACAACAAAACAAACAACTGTCCCCCCATTGACAACAGTGCAAAAGTTAACACTTGTAAAATGACTAACAGGATGCCTCCGACTAAAATCATGTTTCATAACAAATGTTTCTATTCCATATTTTAAAGTCACGGATTTAAGTCCCAGCCTGGTGTCACGTGCGGTCTATTGGCTTGTTCCGATTGGCTGATGCCATCTGATAGTCATTGGAGTTAGTGAACTGTGCACGTGAAAATCTTTTACGAATCAGAATTAGTTGTACAAAAAACGCCGTTATCATTCGGGCTTCCTTTAAAATGAATGAAAATGTACCTGTCCTGTAAAATAATGATGGTGTCTTTTCTCTTTGTTTGTTTTGTTTCATTTCTTTTTTGGAAGTTTAGTTTGTTTATGTGCTCGCTTATGAGTTTGTTTCAGATGCCATTCAATTATCCAACGCAGCGCTTGTTTAAATAAAACAAAAATAAATAAATAATGACGCTACTACGCCGAACGCACACTGCGGAAGTAAACCCGGAAGCCAATTGAAGATGACGGAGTAGGTAAACTACGCAATTAAAATGAAACACCTATGATATGAGTGTTCAGTGTTCCTGGACTTGTTGGAAAGCAGCGGACCCGTAATGAAGCCCTCCCGTGTGGGGATGTCATCAGTCAGGTAGGCCTGTGCTGACATGTTACGTGTAAATGTCCGGCCACGGTGAAACACTAAAGTGATTACTTTTAGTGTTTACACTAAGTGCAAACGCTAGAGTGTTTCACCGTTCTCTGTATTCTGACATATGAATGCACCGCAGTGAAGGTAAGGGAAATGTCATTTTGGCTCTACGTTGCCATGTCAGTTCATGTGGGTTGAGCCTGGCTTTTACAGTTTAAAAGCAGAATAACAACAGAGAAAACAAAAAACAAACCTACTTGTGCTAAAATTGATTTCAGAAGCCAGATAGGTATTTATTCATTGAATTTACTGTTAAACTTATTTCTGTACAATCTCCTGTTTTGATATATATGGTGTTTATTCTGTCAGAATCACATCTGTATGAAATAACGGACCTGTTAGTACCTTCACCAGCTTCTGTAATGGCTGCTTTTGCTTTGCACCCAATACCATGATTTGAACTTTTTGCTGCTTCTTGACCCTTAATAATAGTAATAGTCACTTGTCATCGCTTGACTCTATGATGCTCTGTAAATGCTTGTTTTTCCCCTTTGGAGTCCTGACGTTGAGCTGTGTATCGTATATTGTATTTTTATTTCTTGGTTAATTAGAACCCTGTTAGCTGTCACAATGACGGTAACTAGTCTTCCTGGAGTCCCAAAATACTTAATAGTTAAAATTTTTGTTTTTAAACATTTCATGAAACATAAACATAATTATTACAAAGTAACTCTTAAACTTACCGCACAATAAAAGACAAAAAAGCATCAACAGAGTACAAAACAAAGACAATACAGGGCAAAATAAGGTAAGTTTTCAACCCAAAGTACAACAGAATCATAAAACAAACTAATAAACATAAAACATACCAAAAATGTTGTTTGTCATAAGACAAAACAATAATCTAACCAAAATTACAGCAAAATATCAGACACAATATTATACTTAAAAAAAAGTCAGAAAGAGAAAGACACGAGAACAGATTAAATAATTAAAATCATTCAAACAATAAAGAAAGAGCAGTAATTGAAAGGCAACAGATTATAACATCTCGTCATTGCACATAAAAAAACCTTATAATAGATTAAAAAAGATATTTTACCTGATTCTACTAAATAATCTTTAATTTGATTCAGATAATAGACTGCAGCATGACTTTGATCATCCTTTTCCAGTTTCTTTCATATGGTGTTCTGTCCATCTATTCGTTCGTTGTTCTTCAGGATGGTGAGACAATGTGGCTCAGTCGTTGTAGTCAAACATTCTGTACAGTTCAGTTCATCCTTATCCATGTACACTCCTTGTAGCATCACCAGATTTGTGTTGTCTCAACTAAAAACTTTTTGATTGCAATGCACTGACACGCAAAATTATATGCCCCGTTAAAAGTGCCGGACCGTGCCGAAGGAAAATTGGCTGCCTTGAATTTACGATGGCAGTTTTCTAACTTGTGACTCTGAACAGTAAAAGGTGACACTTCTCCGATGTGGCTTAATTTTCGATTTTCCTCAGCTCTAAATTTGTAAAGCTGGCGGCTGCTTATGATGACATTTAAGGGAGGATACGGGAGGGGAGGGGGGGGGGGGATCTACAGCCTCTCTTCATCCATTTAGACTGGCATTATTAGGGCTGCGAGATGAAAACAGCAGTTAGCTAAATGTGACTTTCCCCCCTTTCTCACCTCACCCCATTACCTCAGTCAATATCTAATCTTCCTCTTCCTCCTTCTGACAGTCCTATTGATTCTGCAGACAAGCTTTACTAAGCTCCTTTGCATGTATATTAATGATCTCTCGCACTCTCTGCAGATGCATACGCGCGTGCGCACAGTGCGAGAGAAGCAACTGGTGTGCTGCCACGTCGCAAGCGCGTTGATAGCGATGCATGCGTGGGTGTGAGTGTGTAAGTGTGTGGGCGGCTTTGAAAGGCAGTGACTGATGCGGATTGAGTGGCAGCAAAAAGTGCGCATGTGTTAATAATGCTTTGCAGATATCTGGAAGCCACGCATGCTGCATTATTGTCCCTGTGTAGACTTGAAGGGGTAGACAACATGAGGGTGATATCGCTGCACCACGGCCCACTGTGCTAACTGTTGACGCCATCTGCTGGCCAAAGACGTAAACCGCAGTAGCAGTGCGACTGCTCCTGCAGGACAAATACCTCTTTGCACTCATTTCAGGCATTTAGAATAGAGTGACAAAGCAGGTACGTTATCTTTGGTGTGTTGCTCTAGAAATGGCACTCAGCATTTTTTTTTTTTTTTTAAGGCTTAATTCTTGAGCTCAAAAACAGCATGCAGATCATAGGACGAATCAAAACAAAGAAACATGCCCAAAAGAGTAAGTGAAGAGGACATGGCATGCTTCTTCTACCACTTGTATATCTTCTTGCCTCAGGGAACAAGTAAATTAATGCTGCAAATGGAAATTAATCTCCATCAAGGCCATTTTTTTCTTACCGCCTGATAGCAAGCAATTGAAACACCTAGCGAGCACATTTTGCTCCAAGAGTATTATGAAATGTCTTTGCACCACAAAATTATGGATCTAAAACCCAGTCTGCACATTTGTGAATGAATGAGCTTTACCACCCGTCAGGATTTTTTATTTTATTTAATTCATTCATTTTTTTCCCCTCCCTCGGCCTCTTTGAAATTTAAATACATGCAGTGATCAAAGCCGCAGCCTTCAGGAAGAAGAGGTGGTGCAATAAGCAGAAAGCCCCCGCGCCCGTCCGCCCCTCCAACAGGCAATGCAACACAGCAAGACCCTCTGCTGCAGTCACACAGCTGCAGCAGCTCGCAGGTGTTGCTGCAAAGTGCCACCAGGGGGCAGAAGTGTTAAGGCCAGTTTTTTACCCCCCCTCCTTCCCTCCACTCTCCCCTCATGCTTTCATTTCAGCACTTTGTCTGTCGGCTCGGCGTAAACCGAGTTGCTTACATGCACGAGAAATTCATACAAATTCACACACGTGGAGGCGAAACTTCCCACGTTAACTGCTTTTAAGAAAATCATGCAGTTCCCCTGGACACCCTCAAACTGCGTCGGAGCCCACGTGCACCCAGGCCTCGGCTGACGCTGCCCGTGTCTCTCACTGATTGCTCAAACACACCGAGCTTTCACGCGGCCTTGAACCGACTTTATAAGGTCGCACTCCCCCTTCCTCCTCCCGACACGCCGCACCTCACGATCAAAGTTCAGCGACATCAAACGTCCCTCCGCAGCTCCGCATCCACCAGCTCGCTATTTATACCAGATTGTTAATGGCTACTCTTATTAATTTCACAGGGAGGCAATCAAACACGGACTCACTCTAGGGGTCGCAGCAGATGTGTGGCGTAACCTTCAAAGTTTTTATCCTCCCCTCTTTATTCATTTATTTATTTAATAATTTATTTATTTATATTCTGACAGATCCCTCCGCTGTCGAGGGAAGCGCAGGATTCATGGGGGAGACAGAAAGAGGATTGGGAATAGCAGAAGAATGTTGTTTGCAAAGTGGGTTAGAAAACCCCCCAGAAAATGAAAAGCGGAGGAAAAGGGGAAATAATACTGTGTGTAATGTGTAAGATACTGGGGGAGGGAACGTTCGCTGGAGATGGAGGGCGGCGTGATATCAAAGAGGCCTTTGTTGAAGCCACCTCCAGTAGCTGTACGAGGATTAGAGCTGGGGAGCAGTGGACCTTGAGGACCTTGAAGGGGGAATTGAATGCTTACGGTGCAGAAGTCTATCTTCAAGGCTCCCTGCCCTAAACTTTTCCTTTTTTTTATCATTAATTATTTCTCGCTAATTGCCAGGATTAATAAAAGAGGGAGGCAGAAAGGGCGCTGCGGGTCTCTGGAGTGTTAGACCTTTGTGTGTGTGTGTGTGTGCGCGCGCTCATGTGCTGTGTCCACATGTACACTTCAGCTCTGTATATAGAAAAAAAGAACAAGGGGAAGGAGCCCAAATTGAACATTCTTGGTCAGCAAAGTTGACGGCGCACCACCGTTGATTGTGCTTGTTGAACCATAGAACTATTTCCATTACTTTGAAGAGGACAGTCGCAGCGCTGCAATGTCCTTGTGCATGTGGTTAACACTGCACATGATTAGGTTTGACTTTTCTGCCTGCGTTTTTCTCGCAGCATGGCGCTACTTGCTGAAGTCCTTGTGTTTGACAGAGGCATTCATTTCGATACGGGGCCACTGTACATTCCCCAAAGTGCCTTGTTTTTTAGATTGTTATGTTTTTCATACCTTTGAGACGGGAGTTTTTCATTAATTTCAGCACGGTAGAGAGACTTGCAGAGACTTGGAAATTGCTTTGGCACGGTAATCCATTACAGTGACGTCTTGTTCCATTTATTTATTTATTTCCTTTTGTCAAGGCTACCTAAGTCTACACGACACGTATTCAAAGAAAAGTCTGCTGCCAACTCTTGTTTGTACAGGATGAATGAAAAACAACAACTTGCAAATGGAGACGTGTGACTTCTTTGGTTAATGACTGGACACTTTAAAAGGAACTTTATGTTTCGGCCAAAACTGAAACATAGGTGGGTAAAAATAACAATGAAGGGACTTTTCAAAGCCAGGAGCCCGGACTTCAGAGTCCACTTCATTTGATGAGTGTAAACACTGCTGTGCCAAGTCTGCTGGAAAAAGTTCCTGTGTGTCCAGATAAGATGAGGTGTATGCAGGAGCTGTGCCCGTGTGTCGCTCGTGCATCTCTGTGTCTCAACAAGGAAGCATGTAGTCCTTGTTTGATGATGATGAGGTTTCATGGAAGCCACTGTGGAGGATAAAACACCATAAAATCCCCCAAAATGTTAATGGAAGCAGGAAGGTTGTGCCTTCCCAGCCGGTCTCGAGTGATTATAATGTCTGGATTTGTCGCAATGGATTAAATTAAATAGAAGATGAAAGAGAAATGCTACTTTTCTGTCCTGAAACTATTAAAATTTTTACTTGAAGTGATATCAAGGCAAAAAGCTGCGTGTTATTTGTCCAATTCTCAGTTCAAAGCTCACAGTGGCACTTCCAATTTTCGACATGTGTATTTATTAAAAAAAGAAAGAAGAAGACATATCTCCCTCCCCAACATAACCTGATTTGCCACCACATACCTGGACTCTCTGCGCCGCTCCGTCGACTCTGCGTGATTGAAGACGAAGGATGACGGCGGGGTTATTTATCAGTGGCTGCTTTCCCCAAACCAGTGATTGAAACGCAGCATGAAATCACAGATTACCCCCGTGTGCTCTGCAGATGCTGCGCACCGTGGCCTCATCACTTCTACCCTCTCAGCAGCCAGGCCTTTTTCTTAGGCAGCTCCAGACTGGGCACTGTGCCCGCGGCTCTGCCGGCCAGCGGCGGCAGCATTCGCCAACGCCGGGGAAGTTTCCCGGGCTGCAGCGCAGCAAAATACATTAATCATTTCACTGAACCACTGCGCTGTCATGGGACATCGGTCTTGCCAGGTGTGATGGAATGAAACAGAGGACAGGAAGAGGGCGTGTCATCGTTATGGTCACACAGGGCGCAGTTGTCCCAGCCGACACTTATACTTTCTATATATACTGTATATATTTCTATAGAGCTGGATACCTACTGCCTACTTTATTCATGCTCATCCTCAAGAGTTTGCGCAGGTAACTCAAAAATAAACCCTCACACAGTCGAGAAGATTGTAGGTTGCATTCAAAGGTCAGGAAAAGATTCAGTTCTTTAGTTTCTTTGGCAGTGGCAAAGTTTTGAGTCAGTTTTCTAAAATTAGTTGTTCTAAAGTGTCACCTTTCCCCAAATATTTATATAAAAATAAAAAGGGAACATTGGAAAGTTTTCTATAAAAGAACAAACAAATTTGAATTAAATAATTTCATATTTTAATCAGGGCTCCTTTAATCCTAGTTTGCTGCGTCTTTACCTGGTAAATCAGGTTTAAATGAATCTGAAACTGTCTCTCTCTGATCCAGAAGCAGCCTGAACCAGCTCGCCTCCCGTAAATGAAAGCATTCCTTTTGATCAAGTCTCATTTTCTGCAAGCCCGTGTTGTAACAGCCCGTCCGCCCGTCCGACCGAGTGAGGTCAAAAAGTCCTGCTGCATTATTGAACCGCTTGAACGGACGCCTGTCCATTAGGGCTCAGCGAGGCGATCCGTAGAGCGGCAGAATGAAGCTGCCGTTCTATATATAGCTGCTGTCACTACAGTCGTCCCTCAGCAAAAACATTACTTGATTACCGGAATGGCGCCGAGCAGGTGAAAGGGCCCCTGAGGCCCATAAGGAGCGAATGGCCTCGCGCCGATGGGCCGCGCATGTGCTTGCAATATCTCCTGGGCGGCGGCACCGCAGCCTGCTGAGCCTGCAGAGCCCCGTAAAAACGGCCGAGCCTGTATGAAATCCTTGAAAAGCATATAGCTTATTTTGACGGCACCCCCCTCATTCATCATGTTTGTGCGATCCAATCACCGCTGTACATTATCCTCCCTCCACCAGAACCAGGCTTTATGTCTTATCAGCCAATGTTGACAGTGCCTTGTGCTCCACTGCCTCCAGAGCAGGTTCTGCGGATTGGTGCGATTTAAAAGAAAGAAAGAATAAAGGAGAAAAAAATTCCTCCTCGTGTTGACGGATGTGTCCACCAGCCTGTCCGCCTGCTGCCTCTCCTGCCGTCCTGCAGGTCACCTGACGCGTTGCCCTGGCGGGTTCGACTTGGTCACGGGAAGACGCGCAGCCCAGAGCCCCCGAGAAATGCTAATGCCTTTTGATTGGCACCCAGTGACTGACACTAATGCCACGGCTGCCAAGGCTAATGTCACCGTGGCAAATTGATTAGATTAGCTGTGGATGCTGGAGCGCAGTAGCTCAACACATGCCTCAAACTTAAAGTCAGATAAGGTGCCCCCACCAAACCCCATCAACCTGTGACACTGAACACTTTGGGAAATTTGTCCTTCACTGAGGAGAATCTGGGTTAATTTTGCACTCTCTTACTGACCTGAGGGAAAATACGCCTGCACTGGGATTTTTAGACCTGGGTAAAATAAGACCGGAGTGTGGGCAGACAGCGGAGGTTGAGGAGGAACTGAAACTCAAGCGGTGGTCTCACCATGATACCATTGATCGGAGACATGCCAACTAGGGGTGGGGGAAAAGATTTGATTCATGTAAGAATAGCGATTCTTTTTCTCTACAGTTTGGAATTAATTCAGAAAGTTCAAAAATCGATTTTTAATAATGTTTCCTGCATCTCTCTGCGCTTCCTCACAGGCTTACCTACCTACACAGGGTCGCAGCATGTTGTTCAGCTAGGTAGCATTGTGTGTTCGCATCATTGGAATCAGTCGATATGGCTTTCACATTTAAAAATCACACTATACACTCTGTATTCTGTCTTGATGCTACAATTTGCCTATAGTTAACACACTATGCACTGTATTAATTTTTGAATTGAGAATTGTTGAATTGAATTGTGACACACCTGAAGATTCACATCCCTCGTGCCAACCTTGATGCCACTATTGTTGTTATTTGGTTGGACCCTTCCGAACCGTAATGTGTGTGTGTTTTGTCGAGCGCTGTTGTCGCTCGTGCTTCTGAGCCCACCTGTGGCCAGTGGTAGTTTTGGAGCCACTGTCTCTCTGCCTCTCCAGCTTTTGTGTTTTGCACCGCGCCGACTGCGTGCTGACATTTTCGAGTTGGCGAGCGCTGTCAGATTGTTCAGCCGTCACCCATCCTGTGCCCTCCTCTTCAGCTCACTGGGAGAGCGAGGCATGTGATTGGCGAGTGCGCTATTGCGCCGGTGGCGCGCCGCGGCCTTGTTTATTCCCAACAATACTGCGGGCCTCCCGCATCACTGGCTATGAAAACCCCTCATGGTGTCCTGGACGGCTAAATCCGCCCACTCAGGTTCTCCAGCGGCGCACCAAAAGTTCAGAGCATTCAGTATTCTCACTCAGTCCTGCCTCAAAGTCGCTGTCCTGTTTAATCTCTTCACTTTCCACCTCTTTCTGTTCTCTCTTAACTTTGCCCTTCCGATTTACAAAGCTTAAAGGACCCTTGTTGTGCAGAATGCACTTTTCCAAAGTTTTTGAGTGACAGTGACACGTCCCAGAAACGAGAATAATCCGACCTCTTTTCCCCTGTGTCTCTTTTTTCAAAAAATGTGTGATACTTTTTCCCTTACTTCACATCAGAAAAATTGTGATAAAATACAAATTTCTGGAAACAAAACCCTTGTGATGTCACTAAGGGCACTGACGAACCTCATGTTAGTGGCAACACCCCTAGCCAGGTGTTGCTTCTGCTCTCTGGGACTGCCATGTTTTTGCTACACTAGAAACATGTAAAACATGTAAAAGTACTAAAAGAAAAAAAAAGAAAAAAAAAGGCAGTGGTTTAAAGCAGCAAGCTAAAGATGCTAAGACGGCTGTAAACAGAGGGCTAAAAATGCAGTTTTTGAATTTTTCCCTTGCCCACTGGTGGATGATGATACTGAGTGTCTATTTTCACGTGACATTATGAGTCCTGAGTCACCCACTTCCAGCCCCTGAAACAGATTAATGAGCTGCTGCATTTCCCCAGGAACACATGCATGCATGCATGCACACGGGCGAGCGCATTAGTCACCGCTGTTACAGCAAAAACACTGACTTGAGTGGATGATTCTTTGGAGTTGGGTAATCTCCTTGTTTTATGCTAATGACGGGCGGCGACGACGTGCGCCGCCTCGCCCCAGCCTCTGCGGCAGCGCGCGCGCGCGGTTATGCAATTATGATAATAAGCATTTTACAAGCTGCAAAAGAGCTGCGAGGGGAGGCGGTGTGTGTTGCAAATGAGGGGATGAGGGAAAAGTCACTTTGGCCCTGAAAAATAATTTGATGGTAGTTATTACAGGCTTATAGCTGCGGATGACATCTATTTCTCTGCCCCGTGACAGCACATCAGCCAGACTTTCCTATAATAGCTTTAGTTGGCAGATCAGGACGGGTGAGAATAAATTAGAAATGATTCCTAGAGCGCTGTATAAGGAGATTTTTTTTCCTTCCCCCCACTTTTTTTTTTTTTTTTTTTTAAAATAGTGTCACTTTTTTGGGAAAAAAAAGAAAAAGAAGGAAGGGGGGCTGCTAGTGATGACTGAGGCTAGACTTTGATTAAGCGGTAAAGTGAGCTAGCTGGTGAGAGTGTGGATTTCATGGTGACGGGGCTTATTTGCTTTTGACACTTCATCCTGCACGTCGCTCCCTAATTCCAGCCTCCCCTCATCCTTGCCGCCGCGCGGCTCCCCCTTTCATTCCCCCCGACCCCCTCCCATCCCCGCACTTCTCGTCCTTGCGTTGTTATCTCGTGCATCTGTTTGAACCTGCCGTCTTTTTTCTTTTTTCCTTTCCTCTTGTTGCTTTGAAAGCGACTCCGGCTCCACCTCCACGGCGGCGCGGTTTATTTTTGCGACGGCCTCCTTTTCCCCGTTGACGTCGGCGCCGCATTTGTCGCTCGATTTTTGCTGCAGCTCTGCGCATACATCAGTGCGCAAATTACCAGTGTGGGTTACATCCAGGTGACTGTTTGATCGGTAGTTTGGAGGGATATAATTACTCGTTGACCGATTTCTTACTTAAAAAAAGCTAGCGCTGTTGCACAAGCGCACAACACTGTTGCAAATTCCCTTTGAGATATCGCTAGCTATGTAGTTGCCTCTTTGCCATTTCCTACTGCCAGACGAGGGCGCTGTGATCCAAAGTTGGTAACAAACTACAAACGTACCCTCACGCAAAAAACTCACTGGCCCCTTTTACACTTTTTTTTTATTAACAAAGTTTAACTCGAATGTGTATCAGTGTGCGAGGATTCGTACATTGAAGGGTCAAGCAGATAAAAAAGTTACTTAATGTGGCCAGACGGGGGCACATTCATTACAAGTCAACTTTTTTTGGGTAAATGTGTTGAGCTGAACCAAGATGCTTGTCAATGAGTAAAAATGTGGATTAGAACAGAGCTGTAAAAGTTCTACTTTGCGAGCAGGATTAATGCCCGGCACATTCACCTACACTGTGAAGGAAGCAGATGAAAGCACCGGTGCGGTAGAAGTGCGTCTCTCTCCGTTGAAGGTCATCCGGGGATCAAAGTGCACCGACGCAGCTGAGGCTCAGGAAACAAGTCTGACGTTAAAGGCCAACCTTCTTGCTTTATTCATGGTCGGAGCTAAGGTGTGTGATGATGAGCTGTTTTCCACAGTGGATCCCTCGGCTCCGCTGCGCCTTTGAGTGTCTTCAAGAGCGAGCTGGCCGCCGTTTAGCATTTTACACCGTTCCTGGCTCAAAGCGCGCGCATGTGAAATGATAATTTTTGCTTGAAGTGATGGATCTCTTGTTTTGATTTCTCCGTATTCAGAGTGGCTCCCTCGTCACTGGTCTTTGCCATTTGTCTACACTTTCTATGTGTGTGCCACCATGCACACTGCCCACGTGCCCGTGGACTCATTTGTCTCCCGAGCTTCTCCATTCCGAACGGCGGTGTACATTCTTTTGTCGCGTGGCTCTAACTTTAAGGAGAATTGGCTCGTCCAGACTTGGCTGCGCTCGATATTTTATCTTTTAAGACGAAAGGACTGAACGGCCGTTGCGTGTGTTGACTGTAAAGCGTGCAGCCCATCGATCGGGGCGCGATTGGAGTGCAGCGCGGCGAGATCCAGCGAAACGCATTCATCACGGTGAAGTTTTTAAATTCTAATTAATCAATGTGATGACTTTTTTCTGCCTCTGGCCATCTTTGGCTGATTGTCCTCCCTGGCACGTCTCCTTTTACACCCTGTTATCCAGATTAAAGATAAGACTTGTAATCATCCTTTGAGGAGGAAAGACAAGCAAATGAAAAAAAATTAACAAACCTGCAAACTCAGAGGCCAGATGACAACAATTTTAGGTTCAGGCTGATGCTTTTAAAAGCAGTAATGTATTAAGAAAAGGAGATTGGAGGTGACAGAGGTTCACATTCAATGTTGGACAATGAATGTGATGTTGTTCAATGTTGTTTAGGTGCACGCTTTCCAGGGAGATTCAATAGTGTAGTGAACTACACTTGGATGGTCAGTATACAAGGAATCATACCAGACTTAGCCTGTGCCACTTTGGGCCAACTGCGGGCCATGGACATGCAAACCCCACACAGAAAAAACATGGAATTTGACCCCAGGACCTTCTGACTACAAATCTAAACAACTCATCGTGCAACTAATACCCAGCAAACAAGTCTTGGCATTGTGCATGTGGGAAAAAAGCTGTTAGCTGTCTGAGTGGCTCTTATGTGATATAGCACGTACATTAAAACACAATTACAGTAACCTCCGCTGTGGCTCTGTGCATTCGTTGCCTCATGGATTAAATACCATTCTGCATGTTTAAGTGCCCGCACAATTAGACTGATCAATCTTGGCCAATTATTACTCCTGCGGCTGCATTTTATCCTCTTATTTTTCTTTCAATGACGCCTCTGCATGATCCGCCGACCGTTTGAGAGAGAAAATTCCAAGAACGTCTCCTGGTTTGTCCTTCTCCCTCCTCACCAATGATCGATGCATCCTCACGTCTCAACTGCGTCTCTGATTGTCCGTCTCTCTTATCTCCTCCTTTCAACGCCGACTCCAATTACTGGCCGGCGGGCAAGAGAGAGAGAGAGAAAGAGAGAGAGGCGACTGTTAATTTTCCCCGCCACACCGGGCCAAGCATCTGCGAGTGGCCGTGGAGTAGAGTAGCGCATTGAGGACAGGAACGCGGAGGAAGTTGGAGGGAGGCTGCAGCGGTAAGAGGAAACAGCTGGTGAGGTCTGGCGGTGCTGTGTTTGCGTAAAAAAAAGAAAGAAAAAAAGGCAGGCAGCTGGTGACCCAGAAACTTCCTCCTCCTCCTCCTTCACAGCAGCCGAGCGAAATCACTGCAGCCGGAGCGGCGGGTGCAGACTCGTCAGCGCTCATCGGCGGCTAATTAGCGCAGCCGCAACGGCCATGCAAAGCGGAGGCGGAAGGCGTGGCCCCAGAGCACCACTGACGCTGCACTCGTGCAACTTGGCCCCGCAGCTCTGAGCATGTGCGCCCCAACCCTTCCACGCCAGTTGTTTGTTTAGCACTTTATACACATGTTCTTTTTCCACTTGGGGATTATAACCCCCTCAACCCTCCACCGCGACTCCCTCTGCTTTTAAATATGCAGCTTAATTGCAAAATCAGAGCCGAACATGGTGGATAAATGATCCGTCTGAGCCTCTGAGGGCTTCGTTGCGTCGCATGGCGCAGTGAGACTCTTTGCTTTTGCTGCTTCTCCTTCACTCCTTTCAGAGTAAAAAACTTCCACTCATTACTTTGTAAGCTGTATTGCAGCCGCGTAATTGCTTTAATGCGTTTGACCCACAATCCACTATGTTCATGTTACGTGTACGTATTTGGATTTGGAATTGTTTTTATTTATTTATTTATTTATTTTTGCAAACAATTAGCCACCTGATGGACTCGCCCAAAACAGCAATTTGCTCTGATAATCAACACAAGTTAAAGCGTTGAGTGGTTCATTTGGAGCTTTATTACATGATTTAACAAGATTTTCATAGATCCCCCATGGATTTGCCGCCGTTGAGTTGAGTTGAGCTGAATGATAAACAAGGCCGCGTCGTCCTTCTGCACGTGCGCCCAGTTAGATATCATAGCAAAATTAAATCCTACTGTTTGCTTTTCCTTTTTAAATAATGAATCATCCTGCCCCCGCTGCTCCCAAATATTCCGCCTGGCTTCATGAATCCAGAGAGAAACTTCAGCCTCATTCCTTTTCCCTTGATAGCTCCGATTCCTATTCACCGTCTCTGGCACCTTGGCAGCGAGCAGCGCCGGCAGGCCGCAGCAAGTCGCTGCCGAGAGGTGCGAAGCAAAAAAAAAAAAAAAAAAAGAAAGAAGAAAAACGAGCGACCCTGACATTAAAAGCTTCCCGGTGCAACAAGTGGGAGAAATTCAATTGAGACGTTTCCCGTCGTAATGAATTGCAGAAATTCACATCAGTTCATCTCGCTCCCGCCAGTGTATCTGTCGCCATGGCAACACAGCGTCAGTCCGTGCACTCTGCTGTAGTGGTTTGCAAATGCAGCACCCCCCACCGGCCCCCCCGCCCTCTCCTCCTCGTCCAGCTACTCTTCACTGTTCACACGCTGTTATTATTTTCCATTTTCAGTCCTTCAGTCTTTGGCCAGTGGTGCAGCAGCAGCAGCAGCTAGTCGCGCTTTTATGCCCTCGTCGGCAATAAAAGGGCTGATAAGTGGGATTACATTATGATGCACATAAAAGGCCGCCATATTGTCGGCACCTGCTCGTGCTCTCAGCTGCAAGACTTTCCACTTTTTCACGCAGTTCCTCCTTTTCCTTTGTGCCGTTTTCTTCCCATTCTTTTTTCCCTCGATGCTCGGCCTCGTGTTCCTCGAAACTTTCATCTTAATGTCTTCCTCTGCTGTTGCGCCTCCCTTTCCCCCTCCAATTTTTTTTCCCCCCACACTTTTCCACCCATCTCGTCCTTGGCTCTTCTCCGTCACTGCTTCTCTACAGACAATCTCTCTTCCACACATAGCGAGTACATTTCTCTGGTATTCTTTTTGTAGGCTCTTCTTTTCTCACTCCCCCTGTGTAGGAGCAGCACACTTTTTTTTTTTTTTTTAAACCAACCGCCGAAGCCCTTATCAGCCGTGACTCACAATTCAACTATTTCTACAGCGGGAGTTTGTCCTCGAGAGTCCTGCTCCTTTTCCTTCTGTCTTCTTACATATTTTATCTCTTTTCACTCTTTCCTCCAATTTTTCTCAGGCCGGCTTTCTTATTCTACCTAATCTAACCTCTCTTATTATCTCCCCGCGCCACATATGCCCCATCACTCCCCCACATACGAACGTCCCTTTCCCGCGCTCCACTTCTGTAAACATAAACATTTGGGCGTCTGCCATCTGAGATATCCAGGGCGAAGTCTGTCGCCGGAATCATTTCAATGCTAATTTCTGTGGCATCTGCGATAAATAAATGCACTCCAGCAAACACACAGTCATCAGCTTCAGAGGATTGGACCCGGTCCTTTTTATCCATCCTCCCAGACTCCCCCCCCTCTCTCTCTTTTTCCCACCAGTGGGCCATCAGGATGTGGAGCCATCCGCATTCAATAAGCACACACTTGCACACAAAGGCTCATATTGACTCCCAGCGGAGTGAGCATGCAAATAGTGTATACATAAACAACAAGGCATATAGCACACAGAACAAAATCCTTCAATAAAATATACCGGGGCTGCACATGCTAATACAGTGCGGGGCGCATAAGCAAACAGCAAATACGTGTGCGCAGACATCCAGATTGTGCTGGCAGTTGTACAAATTCACGATTGTCTTTTTCTTTCTTTTTTTTTGAAGATGCCATCTCCAATTTCTATCTGCGCCGTAATTCCCAGCTCTTTGGTTTTGGCAGAGCAGGCAGATGGGAAGATTTACACGGGCAGACGCAACATCGGTGTGCGCGCGCGCGCACGTCACGTCATGCAAAGAGGTGCACGCGGTGCAAGGCGGGAGGAGGATGCAGCTACATCTTTAATGTCTTTTGTGCGCAGCCCAGAGTGGAGATATTCCACGGGAAATCCTCCGCAATGCAGCATAGACACCCCCTCAACCCACCCACCCACCTCCCCCATAGACCTTAGATGTAGCTTTGTATAGATATTCAATTACAGCTGCAGAGTTGTGTGCCCCTGCTGCAGCTGCATGGTAAAGTGACTCACGCACACTGTGATTAGAAATGCCCCCCAGCCATGAATTTAAGAAAGGAAAAGATGTCACAGGGGGCAGCCCGCTCGCCTGTGTGCACGCTCCATAATTGCGCCTGGTTCTCTTTCAATATTAATAGATGCTCTTCAGCATCCATCAGCGTGTAAATCAAAGTTTGCCGCCTCCGTTTAGCCCGTGTTCCTGCGCGCTAATTCTCTGGTGTATGGCTTGATCGCGGCTGTCGGCCAGCCGCCGTTGCCGCTTGTCCTCCCTATGCCAAATGTGGGGATAATGTGGCTGCGAGGAAACACACCAAACAGCCACTTTGGCGTCTGTTGACTGGCGTGCGGCGCCGCTTGTTTTACCGAAGGCCTTCATGCATGTGAAAGAGTCTATTAAATGTGTTCACGTGTTTCTGCGACATACCGCTGGGAACATAGGGCCGTCGTGGTTTGCACTTTGTGTGTGTGTGTGTGTGTGTGTGTGTGTGTGTGTGTGTGTGTGTGTGTGTGTGTGTCGGTGCTGAGTCTTGTGGTTCGATCGGCAGCAGGCCAGAAAAGCGTAAATCCGACTCCTCAAGGTGCAATTAGAGTGCATGCAAAGTAGGGATGGGAATCGCTTGGTACCTGCCGATTCAATTTGATTCCGATTCAGAGGGCTACAATGCAATGAATCGCGATTAATCGAGAATTGCGATTTATCACGATTCATATATATGTATATATATATATGTATATATATGTGTGTATATATATGTGTGTATATATATGTATATATATATATATGTGTGTGTATATATATATATATATATGTATATATATATATATATATACAATATATACAATATATACAATATATATACAATATATATATATACAATATGTGTATATATATATATGTGTATATATATGTATGTGTATATATATATGTATATATATATATATATATGTATATATATATGTATATGTATATGTATATATATATATGTATATATATCCGAATCATGCAACATACCGCAGAATGAAAAAGTCCCAGTAGACTTTGTATTTAGTCTCGCCCTTGGCGACTGTATTGGCAGCTTTGTTCTGGTGTTGGGGCTGGTTGTCTGGTTTGGAGCAACTGGAGGATTTTCTGTCTTTTCCTCAAACTCCGGGTGGCAGCGGCCGATAAAGGTTCCTCATGTTCGTCGTGTTCCCACAATATTTGTTTGTAGCGTGACACAACTTACAAACTGTGACTTTTGTCGAGTTTCTTTTTCCCCTCAACCTCGTAAAACCCAAAATGCTGCCACATGCTGGCTTTAAATCCCGAAGGAACCAGTCAAATTCGTTTTTCAGCCTTCTTCAATGTCGTGTGTGTTGGTGTCTCGTCTCATGAGTTGGTTTGGATCTGCGTGCTCGTGTGTCTAGTGTGCGCCGCCTTAAACTGTCCGGTACGACGCCTCATTAGAAAAAAAAAAGATTTTTTCAAATCTGTGAATCAATTTTTCATTGGCAGTGTCATAATTAATTGCATTTAATCTAAGAATCGTTTTTTTTCCCCGACCCCTAATGCAAAGAAACACTGCAAACACTGATACAGCTGCAGGCATTCTATCTATCTATCTATCTATCTATCTATCTATCTATCTATCTATCTATCTATCTATCTATCTATCTATCTATCTATCTATCTATCTATCTATCTATCGCAGCTTTCCTCCTCATCACCTTCCCGTCATCTTTCTCCCTCCTTGTACTCTCAGCGACCCCCCCTTCTTCCCTCTCCCCAGCCACATATGATTTTTTTCCCCTCCTCCTCCTCGTCATCCCCCAGAGGGACAGCGGGTCTCCACTAGCCAGATCAGGAACCAGACACTCGATATCTCCCACCTTGTCACGCCTCCAGGAAGCCACCACCCCGGCTTTGTTGTGTTGACACATCGATCCTCTCCACCGGGCCACATAGAAAATGGTTGTGCGTCGTGTGTGAAGGGCAGACTCGTGTGTGTGTGCACGCGCGTGGGCGGCTGCCGCTGTGTGCGAAACCTGCCGCTGTTTGCTGTCCGCCAGCGCCGTCAGAGTCAGATGTGAACTTTGCTGTGGTGAGTGGGGGCTTTTTTATGTGGAGGAAAAACGCTGCTAATAGGGATTTGGGATTTTTGTGTGTTCTTGAGACGACTGAGGGGGTCTGAAACACTCCACGAACTGCACCCTCGAAGTCTGCAGTGCCTTAAAAGAACTCTGGGCGAATTCCCATCTCTGCCTTTAAATTCTCTTTAATCTTACGCCTCTGCCGACTTCTGCAAAAAGTCCTAATAATGTCTATGTCACATGTCAAGCGAGCACAGCTGCGTCGGTAACGTGAAAGTCGTCGTCTTACGCAGCGTTTTCCGAGGATCCTGTCTCAGGGGCAGGCAGCAGTAAATCACCGCCCGCTGGGAGGCTCCTGCCGCCGTTCTTCACCAGCTCATACATTATTTATTAAATCAAAAAAACAACATGCTTCATCAACGCGGCCTTTCGCTGCGAGTGTGTTCACATGGAAAAGTTCAACTTGAATTGTTTTCCATGCTCTTCCACCAGCCTGAACAGGTCTATTTTTCCTTGCCGGCCCTGTTTGAAGCTCCGGAAGGCTAATTTGGGAGATTCGCCGTGCGAGAACTGCTGCAAATTGTCAGCGGCGAAGCAAATAAGTCTGTGTCCAGACTTATTTGTGTAGGCAGCGACTCGCTGGCTCCTCCTGACCCCATCGTGTTTGATGCCCTGAAATCCTGAAATAAACAACTCGTATCTGTGCTCGAGTGTCAAATTTCAAAGCCTCCTTCATGGAACTAAAAACTGGCGATGCCCTCATTTAGATCCTTATACTGCCCACAGAGCCTTCAGCACAAGTTCACTGTCACGTCACCCGTATCCTGAATGTTTTCTTCGGTCTTGCTGATGTGAAACTCCAAACGGCTGTCGGTTCATTAATATATGCAGATATGGTGCTCGATGAGCACTCGATGCAAGAGCTTCAGTCCCTCGTGCACTTTGCCAGCCTCGCAATGCAGGATTCCGAGGAGCAACCCAGTGAAGCAAGTCGTCAGATTTCCCCAAAGAAATGAAATGAAATAAAATCAGATGAGTTCAGAGAGCATCGTGTTTGTTGCTGATCAGCGAACGATCTTCGCCTGTGAATCTTAACACGTTTCCAACCCTCCTCTCGGCTGATTCTGCACTACAAAGGTTGATATGTGCTTGAGGCTTGTTAGGCTGTTTGGATTCTTAAATAGCAGCGTTCTATTAACCAGGCTGGCGATTTGCCTGGTTCAAAAGCAGCCATTTGAAGGGGGCAACACAACTTTTTTTGTGTGGCCCGCAGATGTACAAATTGAGAATGACGGCCGCCGCCGCTCCTCACGTCGCCGTTTCACTCCGAAGATGTGAAAGCGCCACTTTAACTGCTTTGATTCGCTTCAGCATTATTTCCCTTTGCTCCTCAAATTATGCGCTGCCGCCGGGAGTGGAAAGTAAAACACACAACATCACAGAACATCAAAGAAAGTAGTTGATGTGCACACATGTAAATATACGTGCAGTAAATCTACTGCAGCCATCTTATCATAAGCTTATTTATTCATGCGTTCACACAGACTTTCTTTGTGTGTGTGTGTTTGTGTTTGTTTGTGTTTTTTGGCCAGTCGTGCATCTGCGTTTGGCACCTGCAACTGTTTTGACTTTCTGTGGCCGTCTGCTGTGATCATTGGCTCTGCCGTTTGTCTCACTTGCCAGCAGCCCTTTTTGTGTGTGTGTGTGTGTGTGCGTTTGAGTTTGGCCCGCTGCAGCAATGCCGCCTCTTTGATAACCCATGCATATGTTGCTGAATCCTGAGGGGACTTGCGGAGGTAAAAATTAATAAATAAAAATGAATGAATATGAAAAAAGCAAAGTCTGTCTGTTAAACCTTTAAAGCCAGCCAGTCCCCTTTCACACAGTTTGAAAGAGGCCAAACACGTTGTGTGCGGCGAAGGCGAGGTCGAACGGCTGAGAGAGAGAGAGAGAGAGAGAGAGAGAATGAGAGAATGAGAGAGAGAGGGAGACGTGGGTTCTGGTTGTTGGGCCTGTTGACAAAAGTCAATCGATTTCTCTGAATGTACCCGTGGGCGTGTGATGAGTGTCGGAAAATACGCACTCACAATGAGCCTGAAGGCCACGGAGTCGAGCCTCGGCAGCCGTGGCCGGCGAACAAAAACGCCGATTGTGTGCGCCTCCTGAAAGCGCACAAGCAAGTAAAGCAGCAGCAGCAGCTGTGGCGGCGGCGAGTCGTTGAACTTTTAGCGCCGCTCGCACGACTTCGGCGAGGTGTGCGCAACACTCGAGCAAAGGATGAAAAAAAAAAGTTGGTTGGAATAAAACTCTGACAATGTCGAGGGGAGGAAAAAGCCACTTAACTTTCTGTTACACGGTTCGGCCTCCTGTCTCACTCAAAGTCGAGTATCCAAGGCCTCCCTGAACCTTTACTTTTCCATCCCGTCTTTTTTCCCTCCTGTAATCATCCAAAAGAAACCGCACGTCACTTTCCATCTCGAGGAAAAAGCTCTGATGTTTTGGCCCGTCTCTGGCCGGAGCACTTCTTTTGTTGCCGCTGTCGTGTCGGAGCGGCGTGATTGACTCTGAGATTGAACTCGGGTGGCACAGCCTCAAGGTTGCCGCTGACGCCGGGACCTTGTTTGGGATTGGGCTCTTTGATTTACTCGCCATTAGCCGTCCATTCTGCTTCTTCTCCCTCTTTGTCTCTCTGCCGCTCGGCTCGAGCTGGAGTGCCAAGCGTGCCCTTTCATTGCTTTTAACTTTGGCTGCGCTCTCTCGCTCGGCTGAGTGTTCATCTGTCCTCACTTTTAACACAACTTCCTGCGACGGAAGTTGTGTGTGTGTGTGTGTGTCCTCTAACTGTGCAGGAGCGGCCACAGCGACGCAGGATGCTGCTCCAGCAGTAACGTCGCTGCAGGCTTTCAGTGCCACACGCCGTCATTGTTAAGTGTGCGCCGCGGCAGCGTAAACGACTGTGACACGCCGACACACGAGTGTGAGGAGGCAACTTTGTTTATTTATTTCTTTTTTTCCGCTGCCGCTCGCTCCTGCAGGAGCGCAGGAACCTTTCATCTCCGGCTAACATCTCTGCCGCACGCCGCCGAGTGGCTCAGACAGGATGTGATTGAGTGAGTTAGTGAGTGAGTGCGAGTGGACCGCAATCTGATAAGACGCATCTGAAGGATGAACAGGGACTCTCGGTCCATCAGAACATCCTGTCACACTGCACAACTCCGTCATCAACCCCTTGACACAACACAAACTTCTTTTTAAAGTAGAAAATCCTGCAGCTCCTAAAGCCCAAGTCACAGGAAACCTGCTTCTCACAGACGACAGTGCAAGTGAAACGTGACCTTAAAAACTTAAGATGCCAAGCTGTTCCAACCCGGACCAGAAAACGGCGTATTTAGCCCTTTGTTTGGAACCTCCTGCGAAAACTTTGGTTTTACCCTTCTGCTGAAACTGATACTTTGTTGGACCAGAAGTAGACCAGAACAGAAAGCGAACCGGAAAACTGCCGGCTGACTGTGGTGCCACCCACTCTAGCAGAGACGTCAGTGGCCCCTGGTGACATCACAAAGGGCAGAACATTTTGCACAAGATGTGTCACACAATTACGAAAATAAAATTTGCAGAACTTTATTTATTTTTTTTATTGACAGGAATCTAGGTAAATGCCTTACATCTTGTCGATCTGGGTGCCTGAGTCCAGATGCATTTTAAAGTAATAAGTAGTTTCACATTTCTATAAAAAAAAACAATCATAGTCAAACTTAAATTGCCAGTCTGTGGACAGTAAAATAAGCAGCTTGCCCTCATCATAAAAAATAACGGCAAAAAACTTAATTGATATGCAGTTCCTCTTCCTTTTAAGCATACAATTCCGCTGCCTGCAGCAGCCACAGGCCTCGGCATGCTGTGTGGCTGCCCAAACAGGTGTGACCAACCTTCCCTCACCTGAAGGATCTCTTAATTGCCTGTCTGCTTCCCCCGGGGGCCCGACTGCCGTGTGGCCTCGGGAGATTTTTCAACAGGCTGTCAAGCCCGCCGCCGTTTTAGAACCCCACTGATGTGCCGTAATTGACCCTTTAGTGCTCTGGCAGGGTTCCAGCGGACCACACTGCCGCTCCACAATCAGTCTTGAGCGCATGCTGCCGCGGGAATTATCTATTAATCATGTACTATTATGCTAATGCCCCGTTGCGACGTCCTCTGACCGTAAGTAAGACAGCTTCCTTGGACATACTTTATTATTAGGCTGCTATGCAAGGATTTATTTTTATTTATTTTTTTGCATTTTTCTTTCTTTCTGGTACATTTCTTAAGTTTTTACACAGCTTGAATGCCTCTGGGTTTCTGTTATTTTCTTTTTTTCAATCCTCTTAGATTGTCTTAGAAAACCAAACTTGATATGTTTGTCATTGTTTTACCATCCATCTGATCATGGAGCTTTATTGATTTATAATACAAGTTTTGTTTTTTGTTTTCTTTTGTCAAATCTTGTGCAACAACTATGATCTCATATCCATTAGGGAATTTCAGAGACACGTGCTATTTACCTGCACAACCAACATTTTTTAGTTTGGCTTTAATGACGGAGTGAACACACTTTAAAGTGTCTGTCAACGGAGCCAGGAGACACGTGACATAGAGCGCCACCAGCAGGACGCGTGGTTCTTCTGACCTCGAAAAACTAATAAGTTCTGAGCACAGAAGATCCGTTTTGCAGACTGACCTCAAACGGGAGTAGCAGAAACGTATTTTCCGGGTGGAACTTTCAGCAGCATGCTATTCCTCGACTCTTCGCTCTTAAACGGATCTTCCTGAGAAGATTTATGGTTTCATCTATATTCCATGCTGGTAGAGGTCCCCTCATGTAATTGCAGCGAATCACAGCGGTGCTCCTGTTTAGTTTTTTTTGTTTTTTCTCAGGTTCTCTGTCCGGGTCCCCCTCCCCCACCATCGCTTCTCCTCCATTTCCTCATTTCGTTTAACTTTCCCTCCCTCCGCCGACTGCCAAGTCAGGGAAAGGTGAAGTGAAGAGCAATTAAAGTTGTGCTTGCACCCGCGCGGGCCGACGCGGAGGAAGCCTTTAGAGGATAAGCAGCGAGGGGCCGCGGTGGGACTGGCTTGTTTCAACTTCACTGCTCAAAAAGATCAATACGGACCCTGGCGGCCAGGAGATAAGAGGAGTAATATAGAGCAGCGACGTGTCAGCATCGCTTACCATCTGATTACGACCCCTGCCGCTACCAATAAACATCAGCGCTTTATCAATTATTTATGACGCTGGCAGGTTTTTAGTAATTCTGCATGAAAGTGAGAGAAAGTTTTTTTTTTTCCTCAACTCGGCCAGTCTCAAGCGATGACTTTTGTCGTAATCCGCAGTTTGAACTATCGTTTGTACGTCTCCTGTTTATCTCAGCTGTTTAGCTGCTCGGTTCTCCCGCAAAGACGTTGTTTGCCTTCTTTTCTCTGTGCGATCAAAGCGTTTATTATTTCTTTATTTTAATCAGCCAATTAGCTGTCGCAGCCGTGGCCTCAGATGTTTACAACCTCGACCCTCACAATTACTGTTTTAAAATGATTGTATGTACATATAAGAAAAAATGAATACGACAAGTAAAGGACGCCCCTACTGAGCGAACATCATTGATGTTGCTCTGCGAAGCTGCAGCCCCTCGAGGGCCTCATCGATTTTCATGTTTGCTGGATTTTTAATTTTGCCCTTCTTCTTTAAAGGGACGTGACAACAAAACCTTGCTCAGTTCTCCTGCGCTGCTTTGAGATTAACACGGTTGGACTGCTTCTACTGTGGAGCTTTTTTCACTTTTCACAGTTTCATTTTATGATTTGAATGTGAGGAATTGTTTCTTGCCAGCGATCGGAAAAGAGAGTCTCAATGACATTTTTTTTCCCGCCTTCTTTCTTTCGCGTCGCCAACTAACAACACATTTATCTAGGATTGTTCAAACTGCACATTGACTCACACTGCTAAAATAATGTGTGTTCTCACAGTTCACGCGGCACGCCAGCGGTTTATAGTTTCCGACTCTTTCAGAGCCAAACCAACTCAGATGTTCTGCTGCTGACTTTCTCGAGTCTCCACTCTTCACTTGAATTCATTTTGCTCACTCCCTCGCGTTCACCCTTCCCTCGAACTCGGCGCTTCCCGACTTTGGTCCCTCCCTCTCCACGCTGTGGCGTAGTGCCTCAAGGACGCTAACCAGTCCGAGGCTCCCTCGGCCTTCATTACATCACACGGCTAATGTAATGAGTGTCAGGTGGAGGAAGTGTCATCAGTGATGTGGTGGCTGCAGGCGACAGGAGTCCCGGCTCTGTCTGTGTGTGTACAGTACAGTATATAGGTGCACCTGCACATTTGTGCTGTGTGCGTTTCGTCTTGTGGGTGTGTGACAGTTTAATGAAGCGGCATTAACTCCGCCCTCCTCTACCTCTCCCAGGACTGAGCAAGACGAGGCTGTCAAACTTTGCACCTCAGTTCCACGCCGTGGAGCTGAAGCGACGAGAACGGCGCGTCGCTTCTGTCCTCGCCAATCTCTACCCCGTGATCCCAGTTTTATTGGAAAGCCCAACACTGCAGCGGGAGGATTGAGAGATCTCCTCTCCCCCTCACCCCTCACCCCCTCCCGCCACCGCACCTTGCCAAAGTTCGATTGGCCGGCTCAGGCCCCGGCGCTCAGGTGATATTTCATGCCGGCGGATCAATGACCTTCCCGCCCTGCTTCAGAATTGCCTTTTTATTGTTATAGATCAAAAGCAAAGAGCCCACAGCTGATGGCACACTGGCTCATGGAAGGGCTCCGTCTGACGTCTCTGTCCCCTCTGCCTTCCTCTCCACCATCTGAAGCTGCTGCGCTCGTCGCTGAAGAGCTACGCAGTTTTTTTTTTACATTTGCAAGTCAAATGAGTTGGCATTAGAGTTACATTAGAGTAACACAACCGTCCAGTCGGTCACTGGCTAAAGCAGCCGTGGCGTCGTCTGAACCTTCAAGCATCATTCTCACCTGCAGGGGTCTGCGTCTCCTCTGAGCTCGGCGAGGAGGCCATGTGACCCCTGGCGGTCAGGTGGTCAGCCGCTGATTGGATGAGCTGTCAGAAGTGGAGGAGCGAAGAGGACGGCTTCCACCTGCTCTGAGGGGATGAATGTGGTTAACCCTCACTGTGTGTGAAGTAGAAGGCGCGGCTGGCCTCGTTGTGGAGGTCACAGCCCTGATTGAACGCTGCAGTCGCCAACAGCCAAGGTGGAAAATGTTGCTGAGACTCATGATCTTTGGCGTCCCATAAAATGCCAGTTGTCTGATTTCTGATTTGCTTACTGTAGTGGAATAGAGTCATGATTAATTTATTCCTTAAACTGAGGTGCAGGTTTAGCCCTCTGTTTACTGCCTTCTGCAGAACTGCTTAATTGCCGATCAAACTGGCTAAACTGGCAAAAGATGAAACAAATATATTAATGTTCGTAAGGTGGATTTTTTGGATAACAACCTGTTTTGCCAAAAGTCACCGCTGCATTTGTCAGTAACTTTGGGCTTTTCATGGATGTTACTTTTCCTGTTTGTGTTCCGTTTTCATTGCATGATCAAGCTGTCAAACACGTTCCCTCTTTCCACCTTGACTCAGAGGACGGGCTGGCTGGCTGGCTGGCTGGCGCCGGTTGGCTCACATGCAAATCAGATTGAAATATGGACAAACTGTCTTTGAGGTAAATAGAGTGATCCGAGGCAGAGGAGCGGCGGAAAAACACGAGCCGGACAAGAATCAAAGTGCACCGCTCTGTGTGTGTATATGTGTCCGTGCGTGTGTGTGTGTGTGGGTGTGTGTGTCCGTGTCCGTGCGTGCGTGTGTGTCCGTGCGTGTGTGTCCGTGCGTGTCCGTGCGTGTGTGTATCCATGCGTGTGTGTTTTGAATACCAATTTGTGTACATTATGCAAAAACACAGAGAGCCTGTTTGCTCTTGGATGCGGCTACTTGTTTTGTCGGGCCAACAAATCAGTCTGGGCTCAGAAAAGAGTTTTTCTGGTTTTATTTATTTATTTATTTATTTTTTACTTTGAAATCTATAACATGAGTGTGAGTTTATTATGCGGTGCATCTGATATCCGCGGGAAACAAACACAGTCAGTGGGTGCACACATTCCCCGCAAAGATAGGAGACAATTATCAGCGTGTGTGTGGGTGTGTGTGTGTGTGTGTATGTGTGTATGTGCGTGTGCGCTTTTAAATTTCTGCCCGCGCTTGAGTGCCTTCATCCGCTAATTATGCGGAAATCCAAACGGCCTCCGACCACCTGCAGCCAGTCGTCAGCCAGCCGGTGTCGGCTGTGCGTCCGCCAGTAGCTTTTCAAAATAAATTATTTCATCACGACTACATCTCTCTTAACTCTCACCTCTCCCTCTCTTAATCAATACTTTTAACGGTTCGCTTTTAGTTACAGTGCCTTTGCAAAACACACAACACCCACCATCCAATCATCCAATCAAATCTCAGCCTCATCGAGCTGCGTACCGATTTGTTCTCATTAAACTTTGTCTCCCCGGCTATGTTGTTGGGACGGTGGGAGACAAATTGAAAACTTTTCCCCCATAAGGCTGCAGCGCGTCAGAAGTTTTAGACAAAGATGCTGTTGTTTTGGCTCTTGATGGAGTGTTTGCTTTTGCCACAGGCAGCTAAAAGCCCCCCATTTTGTATTTTTATTTATTTATTCCCTTTTTACACCGTTCATTCAAGTCAGCACCGAAGAGTCAGTTTGGTGAGACGTAATTGGGCTTTTCAGGGGTGAATGATTCATCAAAGTCCAGGTGGACGAAAGAAGAGTTGCATCTCAGGATGAATTCCGGGGGAAGGTTTTTTAAAAATGACACGGCGAGATGATGGGGTTCGACTGCGAGGGGGCGGGGCTTTTGCAGAGACTGTGAATGACGCGTGTTTGGAGAGTAAATTCCAGAGAGTCGTGGGGCAGGATGTTGTGTAACATTTGTCGAAGTGTCTCCAGGAATGGTGTGTGGGTCTTTTTGTGTGTCCTCCCCTCAGCCTTGGTGATGTTTGTGTTTTCCAGCAGAGCACTGCATAGAAGAAATGCTTTTTTTTTTTTTTTTGGCCCGAGACGCCTGCACGTACTCGTCACTCCTCACACGGAATAGAAAATCAGCCGCGTTTCCCTACATCTCCCGCTCTCCGTATCCCCTCCTCAAAGGATGTTCTTTTCAGCCAGCCAGCACACAGCGAGCACCCTCTCCAACATAGGAGGCGCCGCCGTGCCAGTTTGGCAGCGCCGCGGCCCCGAGGCGCCGCACGTATCACTCCATTATCCGCTTTTCCACTCGCTTTGAGAGGTTCATTCAAAATGGGAAGCAGGAAGCAGGAGGGAGGTGCGGACTTGTTAATTTTGCGGCAGTAACGTGGGTCCAACTCTCATCCAATCCCGTCGCTCCCACAAGTTGGAGACCCCAGGAGCTCCTGCGAGCAGGTGGTGTTTACGGTTCCGGGACGGCGAGCGGCGTTTCCAGCCTTTCATGTTAAGTTAGCGCATGCGAGAGGGTTGTTTTTGTGCAAGGGTGCCAAAAGAGGATAGAAATCCCAAGAAATCTCCTCCAAAGTGAAGAGACAATTCGGCCGTAAAGAAGTTTTACCTGGAGTAATTGGGACTGGGAGGATGGGAGCTGAAGCGAGTGCTAAGTTAAAATGAGAACAAGTTCAGCGAAAGCAACCAGCACTAATATGGCTCTAAATAAAAATGCACATTTCTTAGCGTCTGATGTTTCATGTTTTAACTCAAAACTGAAAAAAAGTTCATAACTAAGTGACGCACATGATATCAAATTCATGCAAGCAATTATTGCTGAATTCTGCTCGAAGGAGAGCACTCTTTCGAGCAGGCATGGGGAACCTACAGCCCAGGGGCCATTTGTGGCTCGTTAAGCTTTTTAATCCGTCCCGCCGAACTTGACAAAATTATATTAATAGCAAGCAAGTTATTAAATAGCTGCATTTCATCCATTGTTTCAGTGTTTCAAGAGTCATTTCAATTAAGAGCTAAACACAGTGGGGCTTCAAAGACAGATGCTTTGTTGTAACGTTTTTGTTCATTTTCAATTGACATTAAAGCAACATGTTTTCTACATATCCCATTATATATTTTTCCTCCTATGAGGCAGGTCACCAAAACACTCACATTCATCTGCTCCTGCTCTGCCCTCTCTGTTAAATTTTACCCATTGTGGCCCCACCAGTCAAAAAGTTCTAAACCCCTGCTTTAGAATGAAGGAGTTGATTTGTACGTAACGGGAATAGAAAACACAAAGAAATGCTAAAGTCAGCGCCAGCGAGTCAGCCCTTCGGTCGCACACGAGTTTTCTGAACAGTTTTCATTCTCGTCGTCATGAAAAAAAACTGACTTGGAGAGCAGTTTACCCCTCGTTGTGCAGCTTGAGCGTTAGCCCAGAGCACCGGCTCTAGGCGCCTCGGGGATGAGTCTGTCTGCGGCTCCGAGGTGGAACCGTGTCACTCCGCTGGCCCCCGAGGTGTCAAGGGGCCTCGTCAAAGTTAAGCTTGTTATCTGAGTGTGTGTGACGTCAGGGCGGCGCACTGGGAACAGACGTTGGCTCACACACACACACACACACACACACACACACACACACACACACACACACACACACACACACACACACACACACACACACAGAGCCAGACTGACGGCACAGACGTTATATAACCGTAAAGCATGACATGGCACTTGTCCCACAGAAATCTCCCTCTGGAGGGGGAAGGAAAAAAAAGGAAGTGGCAGAGACCAAAGTGGTGGCAGAGGAGATGACAAGGAGGAGGAGGAGACTGTGGGAGATGTAATGAGTGAGTAAGACAGAGCGGGGAGGAAGTAAAATTAGAATCTGAAAACGAAGCCTGTCTGTGCATGTGTGTGTGTGTGTGTGTGTGTGTGTGCATGTGTGTGTGTGTGTGTGTGTGTGTCCACCGGGGGTTGGGGAGCCACAAGACAGCCGTACTGTGATCGGAAAATAAGTAGAAGTAGATGTAAAGAAAAGCTGCAGCAGCAGATGTTCTGAGGCCTCGTGTGCGGCTCCCAAACATGTGAGACGTTTCACCGCCTGGTCCTCGCCTTCTTACACTCCTCTTCCTACTCAAATCAGTCCTGCCCCGAGAGAGAGAGAGGAGGAGAGAGATTTGTTGTGCCCGGCGGATGTTTATCCGGGGCCCTGAGCTCTTGCAGCTCTCGGTGGACAGGCTCTCCACCAATCACGCTGCAGCCCCCCCCCAAAAAAAATAAAACGACAAAAAAAACAAGCAGCTAGTGAAAAAATTGCAGGGCAGCTGGGAGACGACAGTGTAGGATTGCGCATTTCCAAATTTGTGTGGTTGTGTGCACCCAGCTGAGAAATAAAAACAAACGTCAAAAACTCAAAATTTCTATTTTTGTTTTTTTTGTACTGTTTTCTTCACCCCCCACTTTGGTCATCATGGCTTTGTTTTGCCTCTGATCTCTGACCCGCCTCCGGAGCCCTGCGGTGAGGCCTCTCTCTCCTTCTCGCGGTTCAGAGTTTGATGTTTCCACCGCATTACGTCCGTGTTATCTGACACGTCTTCTCCTGACATTGTTCAAGGTCTGTGATGCAAGCCGGGCCTTTTTTCTTTTTCTTTTTTTTTTCCAATCTGTGTTTGGTAGTGGAAGAGACCCTGTATTTGCATGTGAATTGCTTTGCTGTGTTTCCTGCGATGCGGGGGCATGATAGCTCGCTGCAGGAAGCGCCCAACGGGAGAGGTTCTTCCTCTTTTCTTTGTCTTTTCTCCTGTGTGAGTGTCTGTTTTCTTTTGCGGGAGGAAGGGACGCTCCTGCCGCCGCATTGATGCAGTGGAAAGTAATGAAAGGGAGAGGGACAGAGGGGAGACATCCTGCGCCGCATGCATGTGTGCGTTTTTTTTCTTTTCTTTCTGCCGTCTGTCCTTTACTTCTTCTGCCGGCGCCACTTTTCAGAACGGCCCAGTTCTGGAAATCAGCCCAAGCTGCTTCAGCTCCCTCTCGCTGCCCCCTGTGTCCTGCTAATGAGATGTCAGTCCGAGCAGCAGCAGCAACACCAGCGAGCGAGGGAGGAGGCTGTAAACATGGGGCTAAGTCGAGTTCCTCCCCCTCGGGGCGGTTTAATCACGCGAGGCTGCTCTGCCGGTGTCTTGGACGACAAATAAAGATCTGAAAAAACTGGCATAATGCGACGGCGGGACCTTTAAAGGTCCTGCCGCCCCGGGGCGACCTTCCCGTCCTCAGCCGTTTCTCCGCCTCGCCCTCGCAGATGCCTCTCTCCCTCTCTCTTTCTCTCTCTCTCTCTCTCTCTCTCTCTCTCTCTCTCTCTCTCTCTCTCCTCCGACGTCCCTCGCCGCACTTTTACCTTCCTCCTCGTCCTCCTCTTTCATCCTTTGCCCCTCCCACTCCCATTTCTTTTTTTTTTTTTTTTTGAAATCCAGCTGTGTAACTCCGCTAATGACGCTGAGAAAGCATGCTGTCAGCACATCCTCCGAGCTGCCAGGGCACGGTTACATAAGCCGGTTAGCAGAGCAGGCTCGCTGCCATGTCAGCCCCTCATCATTATTAGAAAAAATGAGCGGTGGGGGGGCAGGGGGGGTTAGGATGTGAAGTGAGCATATGCTCTGTCATTTTCTGCCTCTCTCTCTCTCTCTCTCTCTCTCTCTCTCTCTCTCTCTCTCTCTCTCTCTCTCTCTCAAACACACACACACACACACACACACACCAACAGTCATGCCGTTTCTAAAGTCGACTTAGTTTTTCTGAAGTCCTCTGATAGCGACTCGTTCTCACATTTCGTTAAAAAAGAGAAAACGCCCTCTTATTATACGTTGTGCCCGACGTACAGAGATGCATACTGTGCATATACAGCGAAGGCAGAGATCCTCTAATAACCACCCGGGTGTGTGTGTGTGTGTGTGTTGGTGGTGGTGGGGGGGGGGTTATCCAGGGCCCTCATTAGAGCCATCAGGTAATTAAGCACAATTAGGGTGATTAAAATGCTGCGCTGGAACAAAAACGAAGGACCTCCCACCATCATTTCTTGCCGATGGCGTGTGAAGGCGGGTGGGTGCGGTGGGGGTGAGGGGTATGTGGGGGGCAGGCTTATGCATACACATACGCAGGCTTACAGACGCTCCCACCACCTCTGTCTCCCAGCGTGGCTCAGCTTTACTGTATCTTTTAAGATCTTTCTCTTCTCCTCTGCGTCCCGGCTTAAAACTGCAGATTCTCCCTAACAATCCCAAATCCCCCCCAGCTGTGTTCTCTCTCTCTCTCTCTCTCTCTCTCTCTCTCTCTCTCTCTCTCTCTCTCTCTCTCTCTCTCTCTCTCTCTCTCTCCTCCCCCTCCTTTTCCCTAATCTCTAATCTCCCAAGTCAGCCGTGGAGAAAGCAAGGTCATGTGGGTGAGAGCCCGCAGAGGAGAAAATATGAGGGCGGAGAGTTTGCACGGCTGACTCGCCCCGGCAAAACAAACCCGTTGGACCCGACTCGTAACATCATTAGGCTGCTAACAAAGAGAAATGAGCTGCTTGCTCTCGGACAAATTGGCAACGGTGGCCCAAACAAATGAGTGGCGCTCAAAAAACAGAACTAAAAAACAAACAGAAAAACAAAAATATAACAAAAAGCAACCCCAGATGACCATGGTCCGGGCAACAAGGCCATCAGTCACTCGTGCACGCAAAGGTTTCTGGATTAGGATGACTTGACGTGTGAGGGCAGAGATGGCGAGCGTGTATGAAATTACGCACGCATGTTATTATTATTGCCCTGCACAACAAACACAACATCCTCATGTCTTTTTTTTTCCAGGCCCTGCAGCTCTACTTGAGTTGTGGGGACTTTAGCAGGCTAAAGTTAGAGGGCGTGTGTGTGTGTGTGTGTGCATTTTGCCATCAATTATAAATGTGCCAACTTCCCCCTGGAGCCCGCTACGTAAAACTCTGCTTTGATGTTAATCGCATGCCGCCTTGATTTGAATGAGAGCGCATGAAAACAAGACCGATTTGGGAACAGCAGGGAGCTGCAGTTGCGGGTGTTTTTTGTGTGTGCGCATTTCCGCATGTGAGAGAGCGAGCGAGTGAGTGAGCCGGTCTCCGGTTGTGTGTGTGTGTTTTTTTTTTCCGAGGAGGACGATGAAGCGATTGAAGAAAGGGAGGGTGAGGGAGACATAAATGGAGCGCTGATGCACATGTATCAGCCTCTCTTTCAGCACTTTTTTGTCCGCAATATTATGTAATGAAATAAAATGGCACAGAGAAGAAAAAAAAAGAAAACCTAAAAGGAGGAAACTTAAAAAGCTGAAGCAGTGTTGCATTAATGGAATATGCTTCACTACAATATAGAGCACAGCCATTCTCTTCTCCTTTGTCATTAGGCAAATTAAATCTTCTTAATGTTCCCTCTGTTTTGTAATGGAGGCTGCTCTGCCCCCCCCCCCCATCCCCCAATCCCTCCTCTTTCGTTCTACCCCCTTCCCGTCTCGCTCTGTCTCGTGTCTCCCTTTGGCATCCTGGTGGTGCTCAGTACTCCGCAGTCAGCTTTTGCTGTCGAGCATACAGCACTAAAGCTCTAAGTACATCTCCCCCAGACTGGCTACAATACTGTGGCACTCCCGCTTGCTGCACTGCTTGTAAAGCTGCCCGGGTGCTGCACCCTCAACAGACGTTTCCGGGACTTTTCTGCCCGGCGGCGCAAATTAGTTTGGGATTAAGGAGTTTTTTGTTTTCCACCCAATGCTTAGTAAAAATCACCAGCAGGATTGCAGAGATTTGTAGATTAATTAAAGAGTGGCCGCGTTGATTGCACTGGCAACAAAAAAGTCAAACACACTATTTCGCTGTTTGTTTCAGCACTACGGATAACTCTACACCCAGTTTGGAATTTAGTTTGTTTCAGCACTACGGATAGCTCCACACCCAGTTTGCCATTTGGTTTGTTTCAGCACCACGGATAGCTCCACACCCAGTCTGCCAGTGAGTTTGTTTCAGCACCACGGATAGCGCAAAACCCAGCCAGCCACTTGCTTGCCTCAGGACCAAGGAGAGCTCCAACTCCACCTCCTCCCTTTGCAACGAATATTCTCAGGGTTGAAGGTCGTGTTTCACGCCACTCGCCCACAACCGATATCTGCGACGTGACCTTGTGATGTTACAGGGGGCACTGTAGCCTCACCGACAGTCCCCTCCAGCCAGGAGTTAGCCCCACCTCTCAGCTGCCTTGTGGACCTGCTGTTGTCCGAGGTCCAACAGAGCGTCTGTTTTTTTTCTTTCTTTTTTCCCCCGTTTGTTTAGTTTAAGAAGTGTGTGAAATTAAACTCCTTGGTCTGATGGGCTTATAAAGCTAATCTCCAGTAATGTAATCGGGGTCATGAATTCCACCAGGCACTGCAGTCCCTTAATTTGACGCTTGCAGGCCGGCGTGAAAAACGCTATTCTCCCGTCCCTGCTTTTCTGCATTTAATTAATTTAGACGTTTTCGCCGCTCCTTGTTATTGGTCTCCAGTGGACTTCCGCCGCCTAGCCCTGGAAATATGACTCCAATTACATCCATTCGCAGGAAAAACATTATGACAGGGAACATATTAATTTACTCTTCAAATGCTGTCCTATATATGTAGATAACCGCCTTGTCTGCGTTGTTTTTTTTCCCTTCCTTCCAATCTTCTTCCAATTTCATTTCTCATCCCGCTGTGTCTCCGTGCCGACAGATTATATGAGCCGACTGCATGCAGCAGGTACGCATATAACCCATGGGCATCCATTACGCGGCACTGCAGCAAAAGAGAGGGGAGGGGAGGGGAAGGGAAGGGAGCGGCGGTGCACGCACGCGGGAGGCGGAGGAGACTGAGGGAGTGACAAAGCCGTGACGGAGACAACGTGGAAATTGAGAGGCGAAGGTGCAGAATCAGAGATTCACAGCGGGAAGGGAACGAAGGGAAGGGAAGGCAGGGATGATTGGTCTGGAAGGGGAGGCAGCCAGACGGGAGAGCCGCCGTCTGTCTCAGGCACCTTTCTGAACTCCTGGAAGATGCAGTTGCCGCTCATCACCTGCGAGGGGCAGCAGAGACGCAGTCCTGCTCAGACAAACTCATTCTTTTCTGTTTCACTCTGATGCATCTTGTCCTCCTGTTCTACCATCCCTCTTTTTTTCTTTTCCTCAGAATTAACAATGCAAAACCAAAGAAACGCAACAAAAAAAGCAAAATAGCAAATTTTGATTTTTTTTCCCCTTCTCTTTTGTCTTTCTCCCCTCAAAGCTCTCACCCCCCCGAGGCGAACATGCAGCGCAGAATCGGCGCCCCGCCGCTCGGATTCACCCTCCCCACGCGACCCCCTCCCCTCCACCGCCTTCATGTTCAGCCGTCTCCGTCCTTAATAGGCGGTGTCGAACTAGCAGGTGATCCACACTGACAGTGTGAAAGCACAGCTCGTAGCGAAGCCTAATTGGTGTGGACTGACTTCAGAGAGAGTGTAGCCACTCAGCACTTGAGTGGTTGGGGGAAGGTGGCAAGGCCAGTGGAATCAAACAGTGTGTGTGTGTGTGTGTGTGTGTGTGTGTGTGTGTGTGTGTGAGAGAGAGAGAGAGGGAGAGAGTACGGGGTGATCATTCTTCCTCCGAGCCTCCATTTTTTCTTTTTTTTTAATCATTATCAAGGGCGTCCTGGTGGTTCGGCGCACACACTACGACTTGCACGTTGAACTTGGCTGGAGGCCTGCTCTTTTTGTTCGTCATCGAGATGTTATGCAACAAAAAACCAGAGGAGGTTAATGAAATCATCCTCGGCTACGTCCCAGTGGATGAGGGCGCGGCCGCTTCAAAGATGAGTCTGGCAAGCTCAAATCTGGATGGGGTTGAAAAAACCACCGCTCGGGGTGCAACGGCTAACTTAGCGACTCGGTTTACTTAGCTGACCCCCAATTCACACACTAAAGCGACTGCGGCGCGTTTGCGGTGCGGCGTGGAAACCGCTCCGTACCCTCTCACATTAAACTTGTTTCTGATTGGTGGTATCCAGCGCGGCGGCTCCATGTTCGCGCCAGGATTGCAAGATTGCACGATAGGTAGTTTGCCGTGCATTTAAAGAAAACAACAGTAAAACAAAACTCTATTGCCCATCCCAACTGTGTAAAAAAGCAAAATAGTAATGAACCAAACTGCTGGTATCATACAAAATACAGGTCTTTAAAGCATATCTGCCTTTTGTTTATTTTATATTTCAGATTCAGATTCAAGATTCAAATCTGCTTTATTATTTGACAGTTGAACTGAACAGTGTTGAAGCAAATACATCAAATACAGCACATATAAAAACAAAATCCAGCACATTGTATATTACGATGAAAATCAACTGATCCGTGTTTTCCAATCTCTGACTTCCTGCCTGAACGACTCTACCTGCTGCGATTGACGCGGTCGTGACGCATGAAGCGTGAAAAATAGAACAGCCATGTATTTCTCCAAAACCTGGTGTGAACTTGCACACTGACTTTAATGGCCACGGCCTGATACGGAGCCACGACTGTACCACAGACGAGACGCGGATGCTGTGAATTGGGAGTTCGAGTTGCACTAGTAACCACTCATATGTAAATGCAGTCAAAAAGGAAAAAAGGAAAAAAATGTCAATACAGACATGGAGTAGTAGTCGTAGTAGTACTGGCTGTAGTAGGAACAGTATAGTATGTTTGACATTTGGCCGAAATAACTGTGACGCTGACACAGCCAGGACCAGTGGAGGAGGAGAATGGACACCTCCAAGGCATCGTTGACTCTGAGTCATCAGCACATGTATACACACACACGCACGCACGCACACACACACACACACACACAGTGGCATGCAGCATGCTCCTCTATGTTGGCATGAAGTGCGTGTGTTAAGGTGGGGGACGAGGAGTGAGCCCCCCCACCCCCACTTCTCTCCTCCCTGTGGAGCTCAGCGCAGCTCATCCAGCAGAGGACGGATCTGTTGCTCCCGGGCCGCAACCGTGAGTGTGAGTCACTGGTCTGCGGGGGAAGGAGGCTTTTTTTCCTTCTTTTTTTTTATATCCCTTTTTTTGAAGCCAGACTGTACACAACAGACGCATGTCTTTAAATATAGACACACGCGTTGTGGATATTACTCCACTGTACATGTGGGAGGACGTTTTTTTTTTTTTCCTTCTCCTGCGCGTATTAACGCATAAATAACGGCGTCGCGCCAGCGTCGGCCTCGTCTTCCTGCTCGCCTGCGTGTCTTCGGAACGTCATCGGGCGCAGAGACGACGTTCCGAGCGTTTGCTTTCTTTTTTTTCTTCCTCATTTTCTTTTACTTGTATTCACACTCCAGAGTGGGAGGTGAGAATGCGGACGGGGACGATGAATCACCCGTGTTTAAAACACATGCGAGACCCACATGCGGGAGCTAGGCGAGGTGAGATGGACGCGCCCACGCGGCTCAACGAGGGACGACGGCACCGACGTTGCTCACTTTGTCACTGTAGAAAAGTAGAAAGACTTGGCCAACCTGAACAGGCTTGTTGATAGTACACGTTGCATAAAGCGGAGTGCGACGGTGGGAATTAGTTGCCAGCGATGTGTTTTTTTTTCATCTGTTTTTTTTAAAAACTTTGATTTAGAAAAAGAAAAAAGAGAAAAACGCGGTCTGGTGTTGCAGGTCTTTGAAGGAGGTTGAGGCTTGATTTAATCCCCGGAATCCAATTTTTCTCCTGGCCTCGCTCCTCTCCACCACCACCATCTCGGCTTAAAGGGCAATTAATCTACCCCTGTGCCGGCCGCTCGCCAACTAAATGAGCAAGTAGTGAGTTAACTTGCTTTCTCGCACGTTTAATTAGGGTCCCTGCTGCCAAGACGGCCCTCGGAGGACCACCCCGATCATCTCCCTCACCAGGCGCACAGTCGCTCTCCTCTAGGCGCCAGTTCAGGGCCACATAGAGACAAACTCACACACACCTACGGACAATTTGGAGTTTCCAATTCACCCCACATGCATGTTTTTGGAATGCCGGGGTCACCCTTTAAGGCCCCGCTCTCCTCCCTGCCCCGCCACTAAGCTGGATATTGGAGCTTCTTTGCGATCCCTCGCTGTCGCCTTGATGTGACAGATGCCAACAATTCCGAGGCGCGACGGTTGATGAGCTGTGTGTCAATATTTGGTCTCCGTGTCGGA
This sequence comes from Thamnaconus septentrionalis, assembly GCA_009823395.1. Classification (NCBI taxonomy): domain Eukaryota; kingdom Metazoa; phylum Chordata; class Actinopteri; order Tetraodontiformes; family Monacanthidae; genus Thamnaconus; species Thamnaconus septentrionalis. Next base: position 25,019,602 of record CM020502.1, on the reverse strand, counting down.
GTTCCACTGACACCGTCCGGTCGATGGCGTCGCCAGTCGTGTCCGCGTCCTGGGCAGCAGCCAGCGGTGGCACCGCTCAACTTGTGAGCGTCGGAGCAACTTCATCTCCATACTAACTACCGTCCTCTGGTAGTTTTATCTTCAGCGCTGTGAGATGAGACTCTGAAGGGTTTTTGCTGCAGGAAAACTCAAAGCCTTGTCTGTTGTGAAGACAAAGTCTTCCACTTGTTTCCGTCGATTACCACCCTTCCCTCGCCCCCCATGCAAAGTTGTACACTACATACTACAATTGTTTTTTCTTGCCGTCGTTTACCTATAAAAAAGTTACGCAACCTGGAGCTAAGGGCACTGGCACTCACACATGCACGCGGACTCTGCGGATTCCTGCGGAAATCTGTGACGCAACCCCACAGCACGACTTTCAAACGCTTTTCTCCGTCAGCCGTGAAGGAGCGCGTCATTGGTGCGATGCTGTCGAATCAGCTCAGGGGTTCATAAGAATCACAGCAGAATCACCCCCCCACCCCCCACCTCCTCCACCCTCACCCCCTCAAAGCTGTGCTGCTTTGAGTAGCGACGTTCCTCCCATCCTAATGCCTTCTCCTTCCTCCCCTCCGTTGCCCCCGTAGCTTCTCCTCAAGATGCGCGCTTGCCTGTGTGTGCGTGTGGGAGAGGGAGAGAGAGAGCGGGCTGCCTTGGTGGAGCTCTCCCCCAGCTGGCGTGCTAATTGAGGTGCAGAGACGAGCCCCAGCCAGATGGAAGGAAGACGCCTCAAATTGATTCCTCGCATTCGTCTTCATTAAGGTCTCGGCTCTGGGGCTCCGCACGCACACAGTGTGGAAAGAGTTGCTGGGGGTTGGAAGGAGGGCAAGAACAGAACAAACCCCCGCGCTGATGAGGTGAATTGCAGGCTCTTGGAAAAACTCTGTTTAGCCGCGAGTGACAATCAGGGCGAAGGAGTGAAAATAACAAGCCATACAAAAAAAACAAAACACAAAAAAAAAACAGCCCAGCAGGCCGGCGGGGAGTTTCCTGATCTTAGCCTTCAGTGACCCCGCCCCCTCCCAGCCGCTACCAGGCGCCACCTTCGCTCAGCCTCCAGCGGCGCTCGGCCGCAGCTTCGCCACTTTCAATTACGTGAGCTGCTCCCGCTAACTAAGGGCCAGGAGGTTGCAGTCCGGCCGGAGGAGGTCAGAAAGAAAAGCCAAAGTTTCATTCCGTCATTGCACAACAAAGCAGGGGACACACTCCAAGCATACACACTCCTAGCACACACACTCCTAGCATACACACTTCTAGCTTTGGTGACCTCCTGCTTTTTGAGTGTCGGCCTCATTCACTGATGAAGAATCTGCAAGCAGACAACACGGCTCGTCTCCACAGTCTAGGACAAGGAATGGGCAAACGGCCCAGGGGCCACATGCCATAGCTTTTTAATCCAGCCTGCCCAACTTGATGAAATGAAATTAATAGTGAGTAATAAAACAGCTGTATTTCATCTTTTTTTCAGTGTTTTCAAAGTCATTTCAATAAAGAGCTAAATACTCTGTGGCTTCAAATAGACATATTTTGTTGTGACGCTTTTACTCATTGACATTGAAGCTCATGTACAGCTACTTATCCCATGATATCTTTTTTGTCCTAATGCTCCGGCCCCTCTGTCACATTTTAGAGGCCATTGTGGCCCACCAGTCAAAAGTTTGCCCACCCCTGTTCTCAGAGGATGTGCTTTAATTTTTTTGTGTGGATGTTTTGTCCATTAACAGAACATTTTCTGTGCACGCCTCAACACAAATCAATGTATTCATGGTTTGAAATTTGCAGTACTGCTTATTTTTTGTACTTTTTTCCCCCCCAAGTATCGGAACTAGTAACAACCATTTGTGGAAACCCTGAACCCTAACTTGTGGACTTAATGGGCAGTTCTAGGCTTTTTTCAAGCCACGTTTTGACATGTTTTCCCGTACTTGCAGTAACGTGTGAAATATGTGCATTATGGCTACCAACATGCGCTCCCATTTTCACTAACTTATCATTTACAATTTTCGTAATTTGCTAGCACTCTCAGAACTCAACCCCCGCAATTAGCAGGGTGAGGGGTCGCTGTATTTGCATGACGCTGTCACAGCGCCGCTTGCTGGCCTAGCATATACACTGCAGCAATTTCAGTGGTTCTGCCACCGACAGGCACCTTCCTGCAGATGACGGCGGGCGTGTTTGCAGAAAAAACAAACTTTTTTCAGCGACACCCCCAAACACCGTTTGTGCCTGTCAGTGAAAGTGATTTGTCGCTCCCACCAATTGCACAGGGAGCAGCTCGCGTGGGAACGCCGACACTCTGTCTTCCTGCCACTACACGTATTTTAGCCCCCCACCCCGCCTGCGTCACCGCCTCAAAAATTAATTTAATGTTGGCCGAGCTCAAAACAAAAGAAAAAACAATGAGCGCACTGGTGTTTTATTACCGGCCGCCGTGACAAATATGTATGCAGAAACACTTTCCTCTGTTCTGTTTTCCAGCGTATTGGACGGGAGGAGGATGTTTGCGGGGGTGGGGGTGGGTGGGGGTCTGAGAGGGGTTGGATTTGTCAGTGATAAGCTTTCGGAGCCGCCGCTGACATGAAAGGGGATAATTTGCTGAGGGGCGGGAGGGAGGGGCCGGCAGGCAGGCATGGGCGAGGGGAGGGGCAGGAAGGGGTGTTGGAGGGGTGGATGGGGTTGGGGTTGCGTACGCAATAGTTGGTTTCGCTGTAGGTGGGCAGGGAGGTGGGTGTGTGGGGGAGGGAGGAGTCACCGTTTGATGTTTCATCTGCTATTCGTGCCACGTTACCTGGATTATGGGGGGTTTACTTCGTCCTGTCAAGGAAGTTGACTGGAGGGACTTTTTCATTTTGCCGCTGCCGCGTCATTCTCTCCCCCGTCTCACCCATCGGGTGACACCCAATCACCAGGGCATGAAGTCCCTGCTCTCTCACGCCCGTTTTCCTCCCCCTCCTCCTGCTCCTCGTCCTCCTCCTCCTCCCTCAAGCTTCTTGCTCCTCTGTTCCGCGCTGACGTTAAGCAGCTTACTGTAGCGTTTGTTTGCGGACTCACAGTTTCCTGTACGAGAAGTCTCACTGTCACTCTCCATGTCTCCAGGTGCTTTGGCAGTTGCAAGAGTCTGCGGCTGATTCTTCTTCTTCTTCTTCTTCTTCTTCTTCTTCTTCTTCTTCTTCTTCTCAGACCTGGTAGCGAGAGCCCTGTCAGCCCCTTCTAACACAGGCTGCCATCACCTCGTTAGCAGCCATGCTAGCTGTCTACCAGCAGTAGCATCGACTCGACTTCAGTGCAGCGGACTTATTGTTTGACGCTCTGATCCTGGTAAGAAAACGGGCTTTGTCATTCTTCCACTTACTTCCTTTGCATCTTGTCCTTCTCCTGCTTTAATGTTGAATTCCTTGTCTTTGCAGCTGTTTTCCACTGCAGTGTCAAATTCCTTACCCACGGTCTGGAACTCATATTGAAATGTCCGTCGCTAAGAGCTTGTTAGCTTAGCCTAGCAACCGCGTCCGTACATAACAATGCATACGTGCATCTTGTGCTTCCATTTCCAGAAGTTTAGACCAGACCAGCACAGTGTTGGAGGCTAAATTATCCTTCACTCCATGCTTAAGCTATTTAAAACGCGCCGATTGCTTTCTAATAAACACGTTTGTGTGGATGTTTTCAGTCGGGGAGCCTTGCACGCATTTCCCCAGGAAAGTGTAGTTCTCGCTCTCGCAATCTCACTGTTTCACACAATGTTTTTTATGCTACTCTCGGCGGGCTGACTTCATCAAAGCATCCCAGGAAAAGTTTCCTGCAGTTGGCAGGTGTCAGCCGTAGACTGTCAACCGCCTTCGCTGCGGCTCTGGTTGACTCACGCACCGGCAAACGGCGGGGTCTCATATTTTCTTTTTTCCCCCGTGAGTCCAAAGTTGCCTCTGCATTGTGGTAGCGCACATCCATCTCCGAGCGGAGCCAGAGGGACTCCTGCACAAGATTTAATAGTTAAATCCTGAGCGACGTGTTTTGATGAATTCTGAGCTGCGGCGGAGAGTTACATAATGAGATCTGAAAGCCGCTAACCAAGACTGGCTGCTTCCTGTCCTGTCTGGAGACGATTTACACCGTTGAGTTGATGTAAAATGCGGCTGCTGTCACCCCTCCTCCCCCCACTTCAACAAAACTGCAGTGAAATATGACCAAAGTGTGCAATCGATATCTGTATATCAGCCATATAAACACAATATTGTCTACTGCAACCTTTCATTAGGCTGAAACTTTGCCTGCCTTTTTTTTTTTTTTTTTTTTTTTTAAGAATTATTTTCTTGGTGTCTCTTTTACGCGGTTTTGCCCGAAGGTTCACAAATTGTAATTGAAATAAAATTGTCGTTGTAATTGAAATTGTTTCCACTCTGGCTTCCTAATGGGATCAATATGTCATCACAAAGCTGCTCGCGACGCCTCCGTTTCGCCCTTTATGCCAAAATCTAATTTGTTTTCAGATCTCCAGAAATAACATTGCAATTTCGGGGGGAAAACAATAAAAAATAATAAACCCTGCCAGCCATCACTCTCTCAGCTGCCTAACAACAATCCTCCGAGTTACAAACAACAGGAGAATAAACGTTTATGACGGGAGTCTCACGCCGTCTCTTTATGGGTTGAGTTAATTGTGCATTTTTGTTTTGTGTGTGTGTGCGTGTGCGTGTGTGTGCGTTTGTGTGTGTGCGCCTTTGGATGCCTGTGGTGATAATGTCTGATAATCTTTTTATGGACTCATTCATCATTAGCATCCGTAACACTGATCTAGGAAGCAATTAACGCTGTTCTTCTTCTTCCTCTCTCATTCAGGAGCTTAACTGCGTTGTTGTTGTTTTTTCTTTCTTTTTTTTGAAACTTTTTTTTCACATTAGTTTACACCAAAAGATGATTTAGTCTCCCAACACTTCTCGTCCCTCCTCCCCTTTTTGCCCCCGCTGCTTCTAGTCTCGCTTCTTTTCTTCTCTAACTCCAAGACTTGCCCGCACGCTGCAGCCGGGCCTCGGGGCTGCTTGTGCAGCTCCTGCCCGTGAGTCATTATTGCTGTTATTTTTTTAAGTTTCATCTGATATGGCGGGTCTGGGAGTGGCAGCCCCTGTTCGATTCGATGCAGAACTCCGCCACCCACTCACATCTTGGTGTTGCTGGGTCACTTGACCATATAGATGGCCTACTATGGAATTGTTTATCACTTTTCTCCTCTGATTACGTTTGGCATTTTTTCTTACCTCGCAGCACCTCCCCACCCACCAGCCCTCCCCCCGCTGTTTCCTATTTTCATGTGCATGTTAATTTATCGAAGGCTGTTTGAAGTCAAGATAAGCATCTCGCCCGCCCGTCCTTCCGTCTTTCTATCTTCAGCCACCGGATTAATCTTTCAACAATTCCATGCTTTACGACGCCTCGTCTTCATTTTCTGGTAACCATCTTTGACCTTCACCTGACCTTTATTCAGCCCCTCCGCCGTTTGCCGAGCCAACATTCCTCCTTTGAAAGGAAAGCCAATCTTTGTCTTCCTTTTTTTGCTTGTTTGTTTCAGCTCATCGTGGTCTAAGAAGTGGGAGACACCCGACTTCCATTTGTGTTTCGCAACCTTTTCCTCCTGCCGGAGGGGATCCCTCCACCACCACAAACTCCAAAACACTCACTTGCAACATTAGCATATTGAAAAAAAAAAAAATAGCAACAAGACGGATCCAAACGGCTTCGCTGTAGATTCCTCAATTGCCGCAAAAGTGTTGGCCTCTGAACTCCGGACGCGCGAGGCGAGATGAAACATTTCATAAAAGGAAATGCCAAAGGGGAGACAGGGATTTCTCATCGGGGAGGGAAAAAAAAATGAAGAAGACAGGGGTCGCACAGAACTTCTGGAGGTTATTATTTCTTTGGCGCGCCTCCTCGTTAGCGATGCAGACGGACGAGTGCGGCTGACAGCGGCGCTCGATCCGGGAACGGCCGCCGGGCTCCGGGACGAGCGCCTCCTCGATGGCGCGCTCTCCAAGCTCGTTCCCAAGGTTGTTTACACGGCGGTGGACAAAGGAGGAGCCGTACCACTTCAGTATATATAAAAAAAAACAAGCACGGATGGTGAAAAGTGACACAATTAGCGGGGTAATCTATTCGCAATTAGCCGCAGCGCCGCCTCCGCCGGAGCGGCGGCAGACAGATGTTCCATTAGCGCTGATGAAGGAAACCACAAACAGGCGCCGAGGGTCAACAGTCGGGGGAGAAGCACTTTATGATGATGTAGCGCCTCTTGTTTGTGTAAAGGATAATATCTTAACATAGCGCGCAACTCGGCCGGCCCTGCCGTTAATTTTCATTCTCGCAAAATCAGAGTCAATTTTGTTTTTTGCGAACCGACGTATTGGCACCGGCGGCCTCATTAATAAAAACAAATTTCTTAATTATTTCTCGGCGCTAATTGCGTTGCCGGGTGGCGCCGATAATTCGATGCAGCATGTGCCTCTGACCTTTAAAGCTCAAATTAATTTTGTTCCCCGGAATTGGGGATATTTGTCAGGCGTGACGCAAAGGTGTGTGGCCTTTTACCCCCACTCCCCCGACACTTTGAGTGCAGGGTTACTGCAGTGGAACATTTTGATCTTTGTCAACTTCTTTTCTCATTGCCTTTATTTCTCCCTGTGTGGTGCGTTTGTGGCACCTGGTAGCTGTCCAGGACAGCAGCCTGTCGCAGCTCATCACGCAGAAACGAACCGCTTCCTGCATCATTTCCTGCAGATCCGACCTGGAAATACGATCTGCTTCTCGCCCGTCTCTGTCATCTGCTGTCTCCAAGCGGTGCAACTGTGGCTTCCTGACGGCACGTGTTGACAAAGCGTATGCGGCACGCGGTGAGTGACACACGCTGGCCTGGCCCTCAACATTTCACCCCTGAATGAAATAAAGTGCTCCCACTCGCCCAAACTGGCTGCGGCCCACGCAGCTCACTCGGTGCCGGCGGGCGAGCGGCAGAAATCCCCACTGAGGAGGACGTGCACAGCTTGGAAGAGATGAGACACGTTTCTACACCAAACATGGTGTAAAATGGTCCTATAGAAGAGAGGAAGCAGGAAGAGGAAGAGGAAGAGGGGTTTAACAGCAGCCAAGCAAGACACAAGAGTCACGCCTGAAATAGACGCAGCCGCTGCTCTTCAATCCTGCAACATCGCTGAACGTGTTGTTTATTTTTATTGCCCTTTGGAAATCATCAGTTCTCGTGCATTTGAACACAAACACTCTTAAATAATCCATGTCATCTCATAATCAAAAGGAAACAGATACGAAGGTTCCTACCGTCAATTTTCTTTTAATTCGGTTTGTGCCAGCGTGCGTGAGATCTAGCTTCCCGCCGCACTGCATTAAAGAAAGAGAGGGAAAAAAACAAACAGAATTTCTTCAATAATACAAAAGTTGTTGTCGTCACAACACACAAGGGTACCTAGAAACCTGTCGTTGCCGTCTAACCCGACTGGCATATGTTGTCAAACTACGCGCCGCCAAGCACATCATCCCACCTGTGCCGGAGAGACCAGGGATCCCAGGGGTGCCGGGGGTCTGCCAGTTGTTGCGTCATATATCTCCAGTGCTGCTGAGCCGGACTGACAGCCGCTGGGGGAACTCTAAGCACCGTCCTCAGACAGAAGGAGAAGGAGGAATTTCACCATCGGTTGTACTTTGTTTTGTTATTTTCCAGCACTCTAAATGCATTCGGCGCTGGCGCGGACTCTTTCGGTTTATAACGAGTGATGAAAAATCAATGTCCAGCCACGTGACTCCACTGTGTGTTTTTCAGTGCGAGCATCCAAGCTTCCTGTCTTAACAGATTGTGAGATTTCTCTTCATTGGGCAGGCGAACGGAATAAGCAAACTGTGACAGGGGTGGTGTTGCCGTTTGGCGTTTTTATTTATTTTTTTCATTAAACTGCTGCCGCGGGACTGTAGCAGCTGAATGTCACCTTAATCAAATTGTCTCGGAAGCCAACGAGGCATGGGGATGGCACGCTGTTGCATTTAAACACGGCTCCTCCTCTTGGTTGGTTGTTTCGGACGAGACGTTTAGCGCAAAAATGTATGGTCCTGAAAAATGTTCCCACCATATTGAAGCATACCTTGGGCGTCTTTCTGTTCTCTGATTGGTCGGGAGCCTTGATTCTCATCAGTTCTTTTCTTCTCCATCGTACTCTTTTCTGCTCACTCCAGTTTTCCTGGCCGCCCTCTTTCATTTATTTATTTTGTCTCCATCATCATCATGTCGAGAGGTGGTGGGAGAAAAAGAAATATCTCAAAGGCCTCCTTACCTTCATCCATGTCTCTCATCTCAGGCTGCGGGCTGGCATCAAACACAGTGACATTTTGCGGAAATATCACAGCGCCTTTTCACCCTCGTCGGTCCACGACCTCTGACCTCTCCAGTCCTCTTTGAGTGGACGCCGCGTCCACCGCCTGGACTAGAAATGGCTGCAACCTGCTTTGGTTCGGGCGCCGCGTTACTGCCACCGCACTTCCATCGATTCCAATTCCGTCCGTGTGAAGCTCCGCCGCCGCCGCCACATTCCCGGCGGACTCTGCTGTACGTGCGCGCTCTGACGCTAATCCTCGCCCGCGGCCAGCTGACTTGTACCTTCTTGGCGAGTGAAATACCTTCTGACATTATCCTGCCAGGCCATGCTTGATAAAAAAAAAAAAAAAAACGTGTCTAAAAGAAAAGTGCACATTGCTTTGGTTGTGAAACTGACCTTTTCCTGAAGAGCTTCGGGCTCAACATGAAAGCCAATCAGGGCCGTGGGGGGGAGTGAGGGAGGAGGAAGTATTCCTGATGTCCGCCAAGTTTTTGCGCAGACGTGTCGTCGTTAGCCGCGGTCTAAACACGCGCGTGTTAGGCTACATGAGCAACACTGTCCCCCCCGTCCCTGTTTTTTTAAATTTCATTTCCTCTCCTCATCCCGCTCTGCTTGATGGATACAGAGTCAAACCGCCAGGTGAACTGATCCATGAGAAACCTGCTGCATTTATGGCCCTAAAAAGGCAAGAAGGAGTTCTTTTGTAGGGATTTTAATGGCCGGTCGCACTCCTCTGACGACTGTAGAGTGTAATCACAAGGGGGGGAGGAGCTTTGCGCTCTAATGGCTGTCATTTGTCGCTGCCATATCGGGAAGCAATTGAGAATCTCCGACTGGGAATAAACAGAGAGATTTTTTTTTCTCCCTCGTGCATTTTAAACGGTACCTCTGTGAGTCATAAATCACTCGGGTACAAGAGAGAAAATGAGACAAATTACATTAAAAAAAAATTACCAGCAAAACGTTCTGAGTAGCCTCCCTCGTCTAATTGGCGAAGGTTAGGAGAAACACACACAGGGTTTAACCTTTAACCTCCAAAGGATTGCCTGATCAACTTGTGCACATTTTGTGATGACCGACGAAGCGTTCAGGTCGAGCAGGACTTCAGATAAATACAAACTCGTGGTTCTGGAACGCTGTTGGCACAGAGGATATCTTTCTTGCGTGAAAGGGTCAACAGCGGCGGTATCTCACACCCAAAAGACGCCCTGAGATCAATGTGGAGGCAGGCAGATCATCGCGGCCTGCGCTACCTTTCATGGAAACGCTGTCAATCGATACTGCCGACAGCCTCTGTCACGGCTGCTCTTGAACAGCAGTCGGCTGACTGACCCCACCCCACCCTCCACCCACCACCCCCCTTTCTAGCTTGACCTTCACTGGTGCGGATACCCACACGCCCAGACCGGGGAGTGCAAACAGATAACACACTCGCTCTGAGGTGTTGCACAAGTGCGGTGCCGCGTGGATGGATTTATATCCACCGTCGGCGCCGGCTGGAGGACGGTGGCAGCGGCAGAGGGGACACACACACCGTTGCCACCTCTACTGCTGTTTCACTTTCGTGTGTCGGGGAGATTTTTCTAGGATTTATCAGGAAAGATCACAAGGTGATGAAACTCTGGGAGTTGATTTCAGTGCCATCAAATCAGGCGTTGGTGGTGCAGGAGGTGTAGGAGCCTGGAGTTTGTCATAAATTACAATAGCAGCAGGATACTTGTCAATAAAGCTTTGTTTGGCAATTTTTTTTCTCTCTGAAAGGAGAGTCAAGGACGCTGCTGGAGGCTTGTCTTCACTTTTGGCAGTTTGAACATGTGAGTGCGACACAGCCATTTTTGGAAACATTGTGTCTGTGGTAGAGTGTTTAATTTGTCGTGTGTTTTGGACGTTTTTTGGTCTAGAGCAGTCAGTGGTTGGAGCCTTTTTCAGACCAGAACTGCAGGCTGTAATATACTACAACTGTGCACCTTCTATCAGGTTTGTGAGGCAGCGTTTCACCCCTACAGCTCGACATGATGGTGTAATAGAAGTTTTCTTTGTGTTTTTCAGTGGTTCTCTAACTTTTTCTTGTAGGAGTTGAAAAGTTTTTCACATAACACTCGCCGCATATCAATTACAACCGCGCTTAACCTGCTTGGAAGGCTTTTGAGTCATTTTTATGCATGTCATGCCTCGCAGAGTTTAAAAAAGCCAAAAAACAACAACAAAACAAGCCTAATCTGAGCCAAGACTCTTTGGGCAGTATTTTAACAAAAAATTATTAGGGCAAAGTTGCACTGGTGAATGAGTCACGTTATGTAAGCAGCCCTCCAACATCAGAGCTTTGGGTTCTTTTTTTTTTTATTGTTGTTGTTGCACGGTTTAATTTTAGATATGAAGTGGGAACACAGGCAGGCACAATAAACTTTCGCTTAGCAACAGTTGCTGCCGGAATCGCGGCCTTAATTGCTGTTTGGAGAAAATCACATATTTTTCTCCCGCTGCCTTCGCTGGGAGGGCGTCTGGTCCATCGTTAATACCTCCGTCGTGAGTAAAAGGGAAAAAAAAGCAGAAAATGGAGCTTTAATATCCTTTTGACGTCCGCCGTGAGTCTCATTAATCGCTCGGTTTGAGGCCTTATCGAACTGCGGATGTCTCTCGCCCGCCGCCGCCACCGCCCATGTTGAAGCGCATTGATCAATCGAAGAAAATGTCGCGGCCAAAACTAGACAGCAGCGGCCGGCGTCGCCGAGGACTCGCTCGTCCTGCGAGATGTCGCGTCAACACGGATGCCGCTGTTGTGACACCACACCTCCGCAGGAGTCCAGCCTGCACGCTAAAGCACACACGTCTACACCCCGGGGTGTGGAATCACACGCTCGGTCGCACCTCGCACACTCTCTCTCTGTCTCTCACACACACACACACACACACACAGAGGCCCACCTCAGTCTGTTTGAAGATCCATACAGCGCACGGACGCCTCCGTTGCATCGTGCTGCATCATGTCCGACCGGCTTAGAACAAATGGCAATTCAGTGGCGTCCATGCAGGCCTGTGGATTTGAGAAAGCCCTCCTCCCTAGATTTTTCTTTTCTTTTCTTTTCCTCTTTCTTTTTTTTTGCAGCAGGAGGGAACAGCGGGACTACGAGGCTGTAATCCAATTGTAATGCTAACAAAAGACGCTTAGGGTTTATACGGCTACGCAACGCGTGACATCTGCAAAAAAAAGAGAGAGAAAAAAACACGCAGGGAATGAATGTGTGCGAGTGGAAGGCACTCTTCTGCAATCTCCGCCACATAATGGCAGATTTCATTTTTTGGGGAGGGGCTGGTGGCCAAAAGCATTGATTTTGTCATCTGGTGGTAAACAGGAAAAGGAGATAATTGCAGGGAGGTTGAGAAATGGAGGGGTTGAATCGCTGAAATGAAAATAAAAACATTTTTGTTTTGGTATTAAATATCAGCGTATAAAAAACAAGGAATTATTCTGTGCCCACTCCCGCCTGTTTGTTGTTTTAAAGCGGCTGTTTGTTCTTCAGTCAGTCAGACTGGCGCTGCTCAGCTTATGATAAAAACTCACATCGAGCATTGAGATCACGGGCGCATTTGTTTTGAAGTACAAAACAGAGTGAACAATTTACATTTTGTGCGTGTTCTGCTGTGGGCAAAAATGAATAGATAAATAAATAAATACATAAATGAATTCCATTCCACTTTTCAGAAGCTTACATAAAAGCACCATTTTTTAAATGACTACATTAGCTGAGTTCAGGCTTTTTTGTTATTCCTTTTTTTTTACTCACAAGAGAAAAGGAGAATACTTTTATCCTTTTATGGCCAATAGGTGCGCGGTGTTCCATTCCGGCGCTCATTGAATGCCGGACCTGATGACATCAGCAGCAAAAGCATCAAGGACGTGCTGATGCCGACTTGGTGCCTTTTGAAACGCTTTGCCTGACGTTCCTCTGCCTCTCCGACACAAGAAAACTCATTCTTTGCTGCGTTTTTATTGTTTTTTGCGACTCCCAGGGCTGAAGCGTAAAAACAAGGGACATGTCAGAGCACGCGGTCCCGTCTGCCCCTTGAGGAGGACACGCGACTCGGGCCAGCGGTGGCCGCCGGAGTCGTAATTACAGCTGCAGCTCTTGTGTCAGAAGTCCCAGAGATGAGATCAAGTCGGTGGCCTTATCGAGCCGCTCTGTTCCATCAAGCACGGCGCCCCCATTGTCCAGCAGAGAAAGACTCCCGTGTGTGTGTGTGTGTGTGCGTGCGTGTGTGTGTGCGCGTGCGTGTGTGTGTGTGTGCGTATGTGTGTGTACATTGCCTTGCGAGCCTGCAATCTATCTGATACTCGGATAAGACAAAAGGGCTCCGACACGATTGAGAAAAGGCTGGAGATGCGTTCGCTGGGAGCCCGTGATAAAGGAAATTGAAGGTGTGTGTGTGTGTGTGTATGTGTGTGTGTGCCAGAGACTGTACTATGGTGGAACCTAGCTGAACGTCTCTCCGCGAGGGCTGCCGGGGGGTGCGCGTGCAAGTAATTTCTGCTGTTTTACGGCGCCCCTCACCTCCAGAGACGCTGCCGCCTGGCGTCGCCTCCGCAAACAGGCTCCATTTCACTCGGCTTGTTTGCTCGAGCAAATCCGGCTTAGGCTTTGCAGCTGGGCTCCTTCCGACGCGAACGCGGCCTGCGGTTGCGGAGGAGGGCCCTGCTCGCCCAGTATCTGCCTGTTATTAAGCGTGACGCCCGGGCTTCCAGTGCGGCACCTTAACCTGGAAAAAGTAATAAAGTTAACATGCTTGATTTGCTGCTCCTGCCCCCGGAGCGGCTCCCCCGCAACTCTGGCCGGGTGTCATGGGGAAGCTGCAGGGACAGCAGCAAGGTGTTTTTTTTTTCTATTATTTTCCTTTCTCTTTGAAAGTGCTTTAGTAAATATGCAAGAGTTAGCAAAGCTGGTAATTTACATGTTTTGTCCCTTGCCTGGCCACATACACAGGACAACAGTACCGGTAATTAAAAACAAGTTACACTTAATGAATACATGCTTGCATACATGGTAGTAAAGTGCACGGTTAGCAATAGTGCTGTTGAAAATGCTTCGATGGAATGTAGTGCTTTCGTTGGAAGAGAGCGCATTTCACCGGCAAACCATGACACTCAGGGCCAGATCCACCAAGCCATTGCCCGGCTTTTACGCCAGAAAATCTGTGCAAATAGCACCAAAAGCAGTGTGTCCTATCCACAGAGCGGATGTAAAGGTGGCGGGTTTGAGGTAGCGGCAGGACTGGGGCAGACTCATTTGAATATATTTAAATTAGTTGTTTTGCGCAAATTGACACTCCCTTCTATGCAAATATCCTGACGTGTTCAGTTTTGTGAATGTTCCACTGTTGTTGTTAGTATGGGCTGAACAGGTTATACTTCCTCTTTAAGAGGATAACAGAGACACCAGAAAGGTGTACTGTGCGCAAGACTGGTGATGTTTGGAGAGACATCTGCGACTGTCTCTTTCTTGGTGTGAGTTCTGGAGAAAGCCAATGTGCAACAACCGAAATAAAGTATTCCATCAGAAATTCAACTTCTGGTATTTGGGCACATAATATCTGACCATCCATCTCATGGGTAGATTACTAGAGCGCAATTTGCGCTTGTGAACCCTCAGGTGCCGCATTTCTGGACGTTTTTGTGCATATCATTAGCGAAAAAACCTTTGTGAATACGACGCAAAGGTTGCGGCCGTAAAGTTGTGGCAAAAAATGCCGCAATTTACCACTACGCTCTGTTGTTTGTGGATTTGGCCTTCAGTCTTCTTCTTCTTCTTTCCTTCCACGACAGTGGCAGGTGACGAGGACATGCGCAGCCACAGAAGTTCCCTCGCTTCCGACAGAAGTTTGCAAATCTTGCATATTTGAGCGCGCCGCACTCAGGCTTCCATCAATAATTCGAGGGCGGCCATGTGCGAAAGTTTAAGCAGAGAGCTGGGACAGCGCTCTGAATCATTTAATGGCAGGCTAGTACGCAGTGACACGGTTAGCTGGAGGACACGGCTGCAGGGAGTGTGAGCTCTCTGCTGCGGAACTTTTGCAGCGATTATTTATTTATTTATTTTTTTACGTGTGCATAAACATAAATCGGCAGAGTTTAATAAAGCTAAACAGTCGTTGGTGGTCGGTGTGAACGTTGTCGCTCCGGGCAGCGCCGTCTGCGCTCGAAGAGAGTGAGTCATCTCTCCTCCCCCCCTCTGTCTCTCAGTCGCTCAGGTAAACAAAAACACTGCGCTGCTCAGCGTGGCAGCATGACGGAGTGTTTCGCTCTCGCCATGCACAAAACAAACATTGAAAAAAAAATATTGACTCCCTGCGGTCTTTGCGAGGTGAGTTTGTTCAGCACGATGCCTCACGAACTGTCTGCCCGTTCCGACTTCAGCTGCTTTTTGCACAAGATAAAAACAACAAACACTTTCACCTCGCCTGTCCTTTGTAATTTGTTTAACAAAGGAATGAGACTTATGACGTATGTTGTTCACTTTCTCGAGCGTTAGCTTTTTGACAGCTAGGTGGAAATCATTGACAAGCTGGTGCAGTTTTTACTGTATGAATCATTGTTAGCCTGATCAGCTAGTAGTGTTGCCAACTTTCATTCAGAAAAATAAAGGAGGCCTCCCGCAGTGCTCGGGACCATGACCATCACAGGCCAGTGGCTCACTTAAAATATCACTGAAACATCACTTAAAATAGTTACAAAAAGTTTATGATTCACATAGTTTGAACTGCTTTTTTACCAGTAGACATTGGAAAAAAGCTGAATGTTTACATTGTATTGTAATCTTTTAATTAAACATATTTTTTACACAACAATCAATAAAGTGCCGGATGGATGCAGTACAGATTCATAGCCTACTCTACGCAAGCTACGCTGCCAGTACGCAGTTGTTGTGAATGGGTTGTGCAATGGCAGGGAACACTTTGGCCCCGCGGCTTCACACCAGAGATGCAGCCCTGCTCAAACCTATTCCACCTGGCGTGCCTCTCGCTGGATCGACTTTTTGATGAGTTAGCCCCGAAGAGGCACTGCGCAATCAAGTGCATCGGCGCGCCGGGCACCATAAAAAAAAAAGGGGGAAAAAAAAAAGAGCTCCCGTGAGAGACAGAGAGGGAAAGCGAGTGTGGGGAGGGGGATCAATTGCTGCCACCGCCGCCGCCGCCGCCGCCGCGTTTGGAGGAGCTGGAGTGGCCAGCCATGAAATGACTGCTGTCTGTCCCTGCAGTGGC